>JANHGN010000480.1:0-30750 GCA_024605025.1 Megaceryle maxima | reverse complement strand
GCGCTGCTGGGCCCCCTGCTCTGGGTGACCCTGCTGGATGGAGCAGGGGGGTGGCACCAGATCATCTCCAGAGGTCCTTTCCAGCCCCCACCATGCTGGGATTCTGGGATTCCTCACAGAAGCTCCATGCATTCTACCTCCTGTGATTCCTCTCTCAGCATAGGGCAAGGATCTGAGAAGAGCAGTTCTGTGACTCATATTGGCATGAAAATGGAACAAGATGTGGCTGCCATGGGACAGGTAAGTAACAGGTGGCTGCTTTTGTTATGTTTAGAAGTAGTTTATGAGAGATTTGCTTTAATTTAACCCTCTGTATCAACACGTATTGTCCTTGCTTCAGAAACCTCCTTATTTATGAGGACTGGTCACCTCACACAATCATGCTCCTATAAAAGGGGAGACAAGGGTTGTCTACGCTGCACCGTGACAGAAAGAATTCCAAGATAACTCAGGTACAGGAGCAGTTTGTGAGCTAATTTTCACTGTCACCCTTGTGACCTCTTGTTGCAACACCAGTTCTTGGGGTGGGATGCTGCTGGCACTTACACCCTCTTCCTCTTGACCCTACCTGGATTATCTTCTCTCCATACTCCTCACTACCTCCAGGGAGGTGTAGGCAGCCCAATGCATAGTGGGCATGACCTCACATCACCACCCTGTGGTGCCTTTTTCTGCCACTCAGCCCACCCAGGGCTCTGCAGAGCTAGCCCCTAACTGGCACTTGAATAAATATGACTTGGGCCAAATCAAACACCAAAGCTTAAAGCATGATCTAGAAGCCTGAGCTTACAGGAGCACAGCAAACTGAAACAGGAAAGGATTTTAATTTAATGGACAAAGTCCCTCATAAAAACTTGAAACCCCCTCAAAAGAAAAGCCAATAAGCCAGGGCAACTGGAAGGTTTCCCTTGACCCTGAAGGAGTAACTCAAGCCAGCTGGGTTATAAAGGTGGCTAAGATGAAGACAGAGCACCCTGGATCTTCTACAGCTTCTGCTTTGCTGAAACTTTGGTCACAGTCCTCCAAAAGTGTTACGAACTCATGAATGTGCGAGTAGAAATGTTCCTCCCCAACCCCTGTTGCTTGACAAGGTGTGTGCACAAAAGATTTATTGTTATATTGCAGTGGGCTTCTGTGGCCTCGGCTGCATTTAGTTTCCCTGAGCTTTACTCTAAGTCTCAAATGCTTGAGAGTCAGTCTCTGGTCACATACAGGTTAAGGAGTGGTGAACAAGGAGCAATCTTGCTCCAGCCAGAAAGTGGTTTCTACCAAAAAGGACACATTGTCCTGGAATGGATCTTGCTGGGCTGGTTGTCCTCTCTTCACTGACTTCTCTTCAGGAACTCAGAGCAAGCAAGACTGGGTGACAAAACTCACTTTGCCTTCTGGAGAGAAGCAATTTTTGAAAGTGAAATTCAGTTGTGCAAGCAAATTCATCTGCTGCCGTTTCCCACCGGCCTCCTGCTGCCTTTCCAGAAGGACAAGGGGTTTCCTTCACTTTCCTCTCATATCCACCAGCCCTGTAAGTGTTTAGGGTAGCCCACGACAACCCAAATAGAATTAGATACCTGAGTTAAGGTAACTGAACTTTATCCTCAACTTCTCTTGCTTGTGAGCAAAATCAGAGAAGGCATTGGAGGTGGCATCTTGGAATCAGGGCTGTGAAGACTTGAGCACTCTCCTCCTCTCCCATTTCTTAGGAAACACTTGTGTTTCATGGTGTGACCAGCACCACCATTTTCCAGTCCTTCAGCTAGACACACTGGTAGAGAAGCTGTCAACACCACTGACAAATGCCACTACTTCTTCCTTATCAGGCCCACCGTCAGCAAAGGCTGCACTCTGAATGACCATGGCCTAAATGAGGCAGAAGTAGGAAATAATGACATCCTTATTTTGCAGCTGATGAACCAGGTGCAGAGGAATGTGATGACTTCTTTTGGGACAACACAAGCAGAAAGGGAAAATGAACATGCTGTTCCTAAATCCCATACTGGTATCTTCCAGGCTTGCTGACCAGCTCTTTATCCTGCTTGCCAGGCACAGGGACTTGACCAGAGTGGAGCTGCTCTTATTTTCCATATTATTTGTGTTACTGGCACAATGAAGAAGTTCAGTCACAGCCTTTGGACCTCATAGAGTTCAGCAATGCTGTGTAAACACAAAGAGAAAGGATGGACCTGGTGCCAGAGAACTGGCACTTGGGAACAGGTTGTGAACAAGACTTTCTCAGCTGGCAGCCAGCATCTCTAAAAACTCCTCCTGTTGGTGGGTAACCAATAGCTGTCACCACAGACCCTTGGGCAGCAACATGTTTTGACACCTCCATCCTTTTCATTCCCTTAATTTGTTGCTGCTGTTTTCTCTGCTTTAATTGTGAATGGATCTCTTTTCCTTCAGATGGAGCTGGGAGAGCATAGTGGAGACAACCTCATTACTGACTCTCTTGGTTTGGCTTGGTCATCTGTTTGGGCTGGCTGGCTCATTCTTTAACCATTTTCTTTGGTCTTCTTGGACAGCGTTGAGGTGCTGGCCACTAGATGCCTCAGAAATACATTAACAAAATAGAAGGGGGTGACGTTACAATAATCAAGATGAAATTATAAGCTGTGAAAGCGAGGAGGTTCACACTGGAGGAAGAGGCTGACAGTGTCTGATGATCTTTAGAATGGATCTTCAGGAGAAGGTGAGAAGGTGTGAGCTACGTCAAGAAAAGGTGGCCTGGCAGATGTGTGTGCATGAAATGCAAGACGACAGAGCGGAAGGCTATTAGTAGCAAAGGCATCTGGATAAAATTACAACCTAACAGTGCACGAGAGAAAGAAAGGGAGGAAAAAGTTTTATTAGATCCACCAACAAGTCCCACTCTGTTTTAAGGAAGAAGTACACAAATCAAGTGGTTATTTTTATTCTCAGAATGAGCTCGTTTTCCAAATGAAAAAAAGAAAGATGAAGTTAAATAAAAAAAAAAAAAAAAAAAAGAGAGAGGTGGAGAAAATCTTTCTTTCTACTCAAGTACTGTGGAAAAATCCCCCCAATCCCAAGTTTATGAAGCCCATAAAAAAACTTGGAAGTCTATCCTGGCAGATGCTGGTGGGACTGGTGTTTGAGGCTTATACTTATTGGGTCTGATAGACAGAGGGAAAGAGAGGGGTTTGTAAGGCAGTTGGAAAAGTGCTTCACTTTGGAAGGGTTCTCATCAGCCTATTACTTCACTTAAAGGTCAGTAGGGTGGAGTTGTGGTGAAGGGAAAAACACAGCAGCAAAGAGCATTGCCTGCTGGCCAAAGCCATGTAGCTCCTGGTGACATCTTGGAGCGTTGGTCTCTGATGGAACAGAGAGGGCTGCAGCAAGCATTTTTTGGAAGCAGCAGAAACAAGGGTTTCCCTTCTTTGATTCTAATCAGAGGTGCTAAATCAGGAAAAATGGCTAAATTTGGTAGGAACTCAAGGCCAAATTTCCTCTGGCTGCTCTTTAAATCCAAGCCTGAAATACCAGAGCTGGGGGGAGAGACAGCTCACCATCATTCTTTCCTCCTCCATCGCAGGCAACGTGCCTTTGCTCTCAGTTGAAGAGATAAAAGTGCTCTGTTTTGGTAGATCATGGCAACATCAAGGCAGAGTTTCATCATTTGTTCCACACCTACAGTGGACATCACAGTACTTCTGCCTACAAATGCCTTTTACAGACAGAGGAACTAAACCAGAACGAACTAAGCCTGTCACACCAAGTGCTGCTTAGTTAGATGAGACTCAGCTCCAGGACTGAACTTCCCCAACACAAACTGTGTCCCATGCCCCCTGAGCAGTGGTCACCAAGGAAAGATGAAATGGAACTCAAAGGGTGGATAGTGGACAGGGTCACCTACAACATTCAGAGGAAAATGTCCAAAATGGGTAAGTCTGTGACATTCTGGCCTTTTTCCATGCTTGGATGTCAATATGAACCGTAGGTATACTCCTCCAAGACACTGGGTATTGAGAAACTCTCTTGCTTCTTTTAGGAAAAAGGGGCAGGGAAAGGAGCTGGAATCCCTGGCAGGGAGTCTGCAACTGAGACTTGTGTTGTTGTAATTCACTTATGTCAGACTCACCTGAGTCTGGTGCCTAATTCCAAGCAGTTCCTAGCTTCCTAGCTGTGTCTTACGCTCAAGGGAATGAGTATAAGCACCTTCATATCTGCCTTGAGGGGTTTCTTAGGACATCAGAACTCCCTAGCTGTAGTTTTAGCCTAAGCAGATTGAGTGTAGTATGGGACACCCACCAGATGAGTGATGGAGACAGCACTAGAGCCCTGTGTGCAGCTAAGCAGCAGCTGCAGAGATAAACATGTTCACTGTGGAAGTCTTGAGTTTAATTCTCTAGATCTCAATCCTTGACTTTTCTGTCTCTCTTTTGGACAAAGAGGACAGGCCCTTGCTCTCGGACATCACACTAGAGCTGCAGATGTGTGTGTGATTGTGTAGGAGTTAAGTATTTCCTTGGGAATAAATTCCAAGGAATCCCAGCATGGTAGGGGTTGGAAGGGACCTCTGAAGGTCATCGAGTTCAACCCCCCTGCCAGAGCAGGACAAAACTAGAGCAGATCACACAGAAATGCATCCAGACAGGTCTGGAAGGTCTCCAGAGAAGGAGAATAGTTGAACTCACTTTTCCTAATGACCAGTTCTGTCACACTTCCCCAGTTCTGTCATTCTTTCCCGCCATTCCAGTATTCCCAAAGAGGAAGATGGTATGGTCCTACTTCTTTACATCTAGGAGACCTGCAGATGAAAAGAAGTAAATGCATTAACTAACCATTTGTGCCTCCTTCTTATGGACAGCAAACCAGATTAGACTGAGGTACTTCGATGCCTTCTTACCACACTCAGATTTTTCCAGTTAAAAAATAAGATTTCAAACGAGGTACTTTGAGAAGTTTTATACTCAGTGAAAAATTACTCACTGAGGGAAGAATTGCATGCGTCCTCATCCCTTTGTTGAGTATCAAAAAACATTGATTGAGGTATGTCAGGGTACACCCAAAAACCATTCCCATGACATCCCACCAAAGGCTCTACAAACCCAGCACACTAATGTAGATTAATCACCAGAGGGTCCCAGATGGCTGGAGTCACATAGCCAGAGACATCCTGGCCTGGGCCAGAATGAAATTCCAGGGCAGCACCAGCCAGTGGATGCAAACCCTTGCATTCTGCCTTCTTGGCAGTGCCTGTTACTGTTGGACAGCAACCCTTGTGCTCTGTTCACCTCTGAAGCTTCTCAGAGAATCCTGTGTTAGTTAAGAGGTTTCAATCTTTATGCTCAAAATATCCCAGAAGCTGAGCCAGCAGAAATCAACAACTGACTAAAGCCCTGAGACAAAAACTAGAGCTGTATCAGATGCAGTTGTCTGTTATCAGAAGTTGTGTAGGTCTGAGATTGCAGAGGACAGTCCATTAAAGACCACTGCAAACCTCATCATCCTCTGCTTCAGGTGCCAACCTCCTCAAATCATAGAATTACAGACTGGTTTGGGTTGGAAAGGACTATAAAGATCGTCTTGTTCCAACACACCTGCCATGGGCAGGGACACCTCCTGCTAGAGCAAGTTGCTCCAAGCCCCATCCAATCTGGTCTTGAACACATCCAGGGATGAAGCATCCACAGCATCCCAGGGCAACCTGTTCCAGTGTCTCACCAGCCTCAGAGTGAGGAACTTCTTCCTAATTTTTAATATAAATCTACACTTTTCCACTTTGAAGCCATCAGCCCTCTTCCCATCACTGCAAGCCGTTGGAAAAAGACCCTCCCCATCTTTCTGCCAGGCCCCTTGGAATCCTGCAAGGCCCCCAGAAGGTCTCCCCAGGTGGAGCCTTCTCCTCTGCAGGCTGAACCCCCCCAGCTCTCCCAGCCTGGCTCCCAGCAGAGGGGTTCCAGCCCTCCCAGCATTGCTGGGGCTCCTCTGGCCCCGCTCCACCAGGTCCATGTTCCTCTTGAGTTCTGTGTCCAGCTCTGAAGCCCCCAACACATGTCAACACTGAGTGACATAAACATAACAGAAGCAAAAAAACTTCACTCTACTGTATAAATCATTACCTTCAGAAGAAGAAATAAGGTGGAGGAAGGCCCCTTACACTTGAACATGTTGTTTATCAATGTTTGTAGTCATCTTACCAGAGCAGCTGAAGGCGAGGAAATGATCAACCTGTTCTGTCCAGAGGAACACAGCCAAAAAAGAGAAACTCATGCCCTGAGTTGTCCTAGGAGGGAGCAGAAGGCTGTGCCTGCCATGGCTCAAAAGGTCATCAGAGTCTTTTCGCTTCTCTAATGGACATAGCTGGAGGAGATATTAGACTCACCTAAGCTACAGCTCTGGCCAGGGCTCAGCCTCTCAAAAGCCTAAATGTGGAGTGGTCTCTGCATGGAGGGAGCCTGGGCAGGGCAGAGAACTTAACTGCACATCTACTACAAGACTTTGTTGATTTTAACTCACCCAAACCTGGGGGAATTGCTTCATCAGTGCCAAGAGACACATCCGTGAGAAGGTTACTTAGCAGGGTGCTCCTTTCTACATTTTGAGGGCCTGTTCAAGGTCAAAGGCACATCTCAGCTTTCCAAAGGGAGGAGGTTGCCAGAATCATTTGCTATAGGTAAAACAATATATTTCCCCCCCTGCATCCTTTTTCTCAGGAACTGTTTTGGCTGAAGCACCTGGGAAATCCAACCTATGACAAACACCCTGCATTTCATGGAGCTTTGCTTCGTTTTTTGACAGCTCTGCATGCAGATGAAAACAGCTTTAACGTGGAAGGTTTCAGGCAACCACAAGTTTAAGATGTTCCTTCTTATTCTGCCTCTAATGGCAAAGCCATAGTAAAACTGTAATCAGGACTGCACATTGCAGGTTGGGCTCTTTTCCAGCACTTATGGAAACTCTGGGTGGTGGCAGATGCTTTACCTATGACCCAGCCAGGGTTATTTAACTGTTTTCCCTGTTTGGGAATTCTGAGCTTCTCCAGCTGGTAGCATCTGCTACTTGTTGGCCAAGATCTTATGTTCTGCTGCACCATTATTTTTTGGTTGAAAGTAATTTGCAGGATTTGCCTAGAGATTGACTGCAAGATAAGGAAGAAAGATGCAGATGTTGAGAGGTTTGAAAGACCAGACCTCTCCTAAATACTGACGACATGACACTCTCCATATAACACACTGATAGAGAAAATACAGAGCCACGTAGGCTGGAAGAAACCTACAGAAAGCATCTAGCTCAACCTGCTGCTCAGAGCAGGTCCACTTAGAACAGGTTGTCCAGGTGACAAAGGTGTGAAGCACCTGTAGGGAAGGTCCTGTAGATATTTTTAGATAATTCCCTTATTTCTTTCTGCGGTTTCTGAATCTGGTGGCTACAAAAAGTGCATAGTCTGACTTCATCTCTTGAATACAGACACCACAGAACCTCAACAATACTTGAGATGACTGTTGGATGTTTCTCACTGACACCACCATAGAATCATCACAGAATGGTAGGGGTTGTAAGGAACCTCTGGAGATCATTGAGTCCATCCCCCTGCGAGAGCAGGAACACCCAGGGCAGGCCACACAGGAACAGAGCCAGGTGGGTCTTGGAAGTGTCTAGAGAAGGAGCCTCCACAACCTCCCTGGGCAGCCTGTCCCAGTGCTCTGTCACTCAAACTTTGAGGGTCTCAAACCAAGCCAATTCTAGGCAAGAAACAAACATGATCTGGACTTTAGAGCTTTCCTGGAAAAGGTTTTCCCAGGGGTTGGGTTTCACAATAACAAGATCACAAAAGAAAGCTGGCAGCTGGGATACAACACTCCAGCAAGACCAACCAACTATGGGTTGAAAAAACAAAGCTGATGTTGAGTAACAAATTAAATGGGATGGGTAGGAAAATGACTATAGGAAAATTAATGTAACATCCCATGTGATTCTAGAAGAAGGAAGGTGGTAGCTGGCAACCAATGGAAGTAGCAAGCAGGTAATTCCATGCCCTCGAACCATCACAAAGAGAATCACAGAATGGTGGGGGCTGGAAGGGACCTCTGGAGATCAGCTGGGGCCACCCCCCTGCTCCACCCAGCAGGGTCACCCAGAGCAGGGGGCCCCGCAGCGCAGGCTCCAGGCGCCTTTGGAATCTCTCCAGACAAGGAGACTCCACAACCTCTCTCGGCAGCCTGGCACAGCCTCCCACACCCTCACACCAAAGAAGTTTCTCTTTATGAGAAACACTGGGGAAGAATCTGCAGCAGGGTAAGGGATGATGCAGATTATTTCTCCTCTTTACTGGAATGCAGCTGAGAGCACCAGAAAACACAAAGTGGGGAGAACATGCTAGGATGGTGAGACATCCTTAATTTAAGATGAACTCTTGTTAATTCCTCCCAAATTGCAGTGCCCAAGCTCCCCCTGAAAAAAACTGCTTGATTCCATGAGCTTCATACTGGAACAGACACTGCTCAGGATGGGGTGGAGAAGGGAATGAGCCTTACCCAGTTGCAGCTCCCAGATGTTTATGTCATACACCAGTGCCTGATTTATACCATGAGGGCATTTGGCCCTGGTACTTATTCTTAAGAGAACTAGATTCATAGACTATCTTTGGTTGCAAGACAACTTCAAGATCATCTAGTCCAAGCTTTGACCCAACACTACAACCTCACCCCTAAACCATGTCCCTAAGCAAGAGATTTATAGTATAGAGTAAGATTTGTATCACCTGGAGTTTAATGAGCAGGGAGGAACTGATTTAATTGGGCTGAGATGCTCAGTGTATTTATTACTGTAGTCCAGCTGGGCAAGGTTGTTCTTTTTTGTAGTTGTCTTCTTCTCCAGGTAAGATGAAGGTGGGCTTTGTTCTGTTGTGTATTATGCAATTGATTTCTGATAGTTCCTGTTTTATGCTTTTATAAACTTCAGTATATCCAGTAAAGGTAAATTCTTGTTATGTTCCAGCTTACTGGTGTTGCTGTGTTTTAGTTCTATTTTTTTTCCTCCCCATTCCCCACCTTCTGGGAAGGGATATGAAGGTAGTGGTGGTTTTCTTACTTTAGGGTGGATTTTTTTTTTTTTCCTTTAATTTTTTTTTTTTTTAGCTGACACATTAGTTATATTTAACTGAAGCTTTTACTTATGATGAAAAAAACAAATGCAAGGGGCATACTTGTTTTATATTCTGAAATTCTGTGTGTAGTGGGGTGTTTTTATGTTTGTTTTTTTGTTGTTTTAGATCAGCACAGTGCTTCATTTTGAAACTTAGGCAGTAAGTTGTGTTGGTCCTTGTCTGACAAAAGAATTGCTTGTTTTTCTCAGAGAAAACCAACTTGCCTCAGTTGTCTAAGTAGCCTTCTGAAGATCTAGTTTGAGAGTGCTGTGAAACAGGTTTGTTGCCATCTTGTGCTGGATGTTATCATGATTACAGGGAAGTGTTTTAACTTGGAACAACTTTCCCTGCCAAAGCCACTCAGTGTCATCCTTTCATAGCTTCACTATCTCTTCAGACATCCCTTGGCTAAGTATCCTATCTCCTTCTCTTGTTGGCCCAAGGGGAAGAAGATAACTACTCTGTTAAATGAAGTAACAGGAACAGGTGCAAGAACAAATTTATGGGTTAATTGCTGCTAAAGCAGAAGGCTCTGTAGAGCTGTGTTCTCCGGTACAACTTTATATCCCCATTGGTGACCCACATAAAGAAATAGTGTCTTTATATATCAGATGAGCAGGTGGCACTGGCCAGGGCTGCAGAGGAGAGGGAACCCAAAGCAAGCTCCACAAACTGGACAAGTATCTTGGAAAAAGAGGTTGCCAGTCCATAGCCACAAACACAAATGCCAATACTTAGGTGAGGTTGAGGTTAACCAGCCTAAAAAGGATAGAGGGAGGCAGCATCAGGGGAAGGATCTGGGGTTTACAATGAGTCACATTCTGAATACGAGTCAGCAATGTTCTGCTGTTGTACTATCCTGGGATGGATAAACAAACTAATACACTAGAAGACACGCAAGCAGTTTTTTCCACTCTGGTAGTGGAAGATGTATTAGCTGATGTTGTGTCTTGAGGGGTCAGTGTCCTTTCAGAAGGAGATGGGAAGAGAGGTAAAAGACAAGCAATACATGGTCCATGATGACCAAGGAGAAGAAGGGGTGGTTTAGTGTAGGAACAAGAAAGGCAGTCAGAATTTTGGCATTTCTGATTGTTTGGGTGGTTAACTTTGCAGTCTTGCCAATCTCCTTTCAGCACAGCTTTTGTTTCATTTCTGATGTCAGTGTTTCTCCAATTTAACAAAGTAACTCCAAGAAATACAGAGACTCTGTTCCTGTGACATCACGCTGGCATTCCTATATCTCACTAGCACAGACCTGCTGTAGGAATGGCAAAAATATGCCTGGTAAGGTCTCCAAGAGGTCACTTGGCAGAACCTCCTTTCTGGAGGCAGGATCCTCTGTAAGAGGCCTCTCAGGTGTTTGGATAATCTATTTTTAAAAACCACTAGGACTTGGAGTTCAATCCCTGTAGTGACTTTCATATGTTAGTACACTCTTTCTACACCCTTCAGATGTTTTTGTTGTTTTTTCCCTGTAGGATCAACAGCCTCAGCATTTAAAATGTCTTAAGCTTTGGATTTTTAGACCTCATCTTAATGCGAAGGATTGTAGCTGTGGTGCTGAGGGACATGGTTTAGTGATGACCTGGCAGTGCTGGGTTAAAGGTTGGACTCAGTTATCTTACAGGTCTTTTCCAACCAAAATGATTCTATGATTGATTTTGCTGCCTATGTGCAGGTTATTAGCTTCATTCATGATGCCATAAGGTTGTCCCACTGACAGCCTCCAAACACTGCTCTAGAAAGGCATGACTCTCTCAAATTGTGTGATACACAACAGCCTTATGCAACCTCAGATGGTACAAGCTGCCTGTATGGAAGAGCAATTACCTGGACCATGTTCTCTTGTACTAAATGGAGCAAAGATTCAGAGGGAGAAAATGATGAAAAGTGGTAAAATGACACAGGAATGCATCAGATTGTGCACACACAAGCTGTCTGGCCTGCAACTGGTCAAGTGTGAAGCATCCTCTGGAGGAGGAAAGTATCTGCTTTGTCAATGCATCATAACTCCATATTCTTCAGCAAAGCAATTTCCTTTCTCTCCTGCTCTGTCAAAGTAAGTCTCAAATCTTTTGTCTAAGAGACCAGCTGAGCTTGAAATGTGGATTTCCACACTAGTGATGAGCCCTGAATTGTGCATGAAATTGTGACTCTGGGTCTACCAGGAGCAGTGCTTGAAGTGGGAAGCCACAAATGTCCTTCTCAGAACATGGTATTTCTGATGGCTCTGCTCAGGGACCCAGCTGTAGGACAAACAGATGCTGATAGTGAGCCATAAACTGCCACTTCACCTCCTGACCAGGAGTGTTTCCTCTTAACTGAAGGGACTTCTACTCATTTCAGTTCTGCTAAGGAGTTTAACACATTTGGACAACCCTCTGCCAGAGATGGGTCATATAGATCTGGTCCCACCTGGGGACAGGTGACCTTTCTGCTCCATGTTTTACCTGATCCTGTGTATATATAATGAAGGCATCACTCCCAGCCCTACTTTCCTTTCCTCATTTCTCTTTTCATCACTTTTTTTCTTCTTCTTTTCAGCTATCAATGCTCTACTTTTCCATGCTCTGTCCTCTACCTTTTCACTCACTAAGCACTAACGGTTTGAGTGCACCTGAGCTTGGGATCCAGGAGCCTGTTTTCAGTACTGGCTTGAGTCCTCAGCATGGATGCCAATTCCTTGCTAAAAGATGTGTCTCTGGAGCAGGACATATAGCAGACAATTTCTTTGTAAAGAGCTGTGTGATGAGGAAAAAATAAATAATAATAAAAAAAGGCATGAAATCAGAGCCAGTGATAACCAGTGAGGAGCACTTTGGGGTTGTCTTAAGTGTCTTTTCTGAGTGTGGCTGAGTAACTGTGTTTCCCATCGTTCCTGCCTGAAGAAATTGATGGCAATTTGGACAAAATTAGCAGTAGATGTCACTGGTTGCTAGGCCAGTTTTCTCCAGGATGGTAACACCACAGGGAATTCCCAGATGCTTCCCCAGAGTTAGACAAGAATGGCTTTCATAGCAACATTTCTTGCATGTAAGAAAACCAGAATGTTTCCATCTTGGGTTCTGAGGTCTCCAAGTGAATTCAATCTTCTGAAGTTGACAGTGTGTATAGAAAGTATCTAAATTCTTTCCCCACTGCTCTCATTTTGGGTTGACTCATCTGACACGAGCCAGATGATATTTGTCCTTCCAAAATGTGTTCATTACAAAAGAAAATCTTGACTTTCCCAAGATTTTCCCAGGTACAAGTGGAAACTAAACTACATTTGTTTTTTCCTAATAAATTTCTTCTTACCAATCCACTTGAACTTTCACTGAAATGCCAAAACCAAAAAATTTTTAATATATATTTTTTTGTATTATTATAAGGTGATCTCTGACCAGTTCTGTTCCCTGTTGATTTTCCCACATGAGCTGCAACATGTGCTACTGAACTTCTGCCAGACTGATGCCAGTCTGGCTTTCTGGAGATTAAGGGGCATTGCAAGGTGGGCAGACAAGAAAAAGGAGAGTAACCATATTCAGCAGAGGGGCTGGAGGTGTTCAGAGCTTGCAGAATATTAGTAAAGTGAAAAATTTTTCCTAAATTTTAAGATTTGTCTCCATTGTGACAAAAAACAAGTGCATCCCATTGTCATATCTGAACCCATCTCAGCTCACTCAGTGTGGTCACAAGAGGGTCTGGAGCACAAGGGTGGTGAGGAGCAGCTGCAGGAACTGGGCTTGTTGAGCCTGGAGAAAGAAAAGGAGGCTCAGGGGAGACCTCCTGGCTCTGACAGCTCCTGACAGGAGGGTGGAGCTGGGGGGAGGGGTCAGTCTCTTCTCCCAAGGAACAAGCACCAGGATGAGAGGAACCAGCCTCAAGCTGCCCCAGAGGTGGTTGAGGTTGGACATAAGGAACAATTTCTTCCCCCCCCTCCAGGGCTGTCCCAGGCTGCCCAGGGTGGAGTCCCTGTGATCCCTGGAGGGGTTTCCAAGCCATGGTTTCCAAGGTGCTGAGGAACATGAATTAGGGGTGCCCTGGCAGTGCTGGGTTAACAGTTGGACTTGGTGATCTTGATGTTGTCTTCCAATCAAAATGATTCTATGATTCAAACAACAATATATGATAAGTTGCAATGAGTATCAGACTCTTTGATTGATCACTTTTACCTTAGAGTAGTTTACCTGAAACTTCTTTACACCTAGAAACCAGTAAGTTGTTCTAGATCGATTCACGGTACCTGCCTGGAAATCTTTTGAGGCTGATCTCTCTTGGTTGGTGAAGGTCTATGTCCATTAATCTGAAAAGGAGTTCAGAGTGACTTCTGCAGTTATGGACAACTACGCTGTAATGTCTAAGCCTTCTGAAACGATTCCCAACTGTATCCCTTATTTAAAACTAGACTGGAGAACTGTTAGGTGGTGGGATTATCTATTCCAATGTTAAAAAATAATATACCTCATACTGTCTGTTTAAAAAATTCCCATATGGGACTTTCAAATATTTTTTTTTTCCTTTGCCTTGTGGGGAGAGAAGAAGATGAAACATCAAACTGTGTTTACATCAGATTTAAATTGATGAAAAGGGAAGATGAGCAGTGAGGCAATTCATACGGTGAACATCTGAAGGTGGAGTTTGGTGGTGCTAAGCAGCAGATCACACAGATGGAGATAAGAGAATTTCACTACTTCTTTTTGTTTTTGTCACTGTTATGTGTATCAACACCTCAAGAAAAACAAAACCAAAACACAACAATAAAACCAACCAAACAAACAAAAGAACACACAAAAACCCCCAAACCAACCAAACACAAAAAACCCCCAAGAGTTACATAAGAGAAAAAAATTAAAATGATGAAATAATCTTGATGTATTTATCAAATACATTTAAATGACATCCCAATTTTCAGCTTCTGTGATTTTAACTGAGCTGTCACATCTCTGGCTTTGTTAGAATTCTTGCTGCATAATAAAGAATTACTTCCTTAAACAAAAGTATTGTTTCCCACTGTTGACATTAGGCAGAGGTGCTTTTCTTTTTTTCCTTCTTTTTTTTTCTTTTTTTTTCTTTTTTCTTTTTTTTCTTCCTTTTTTTTTTTTTTTTTTTTTTAAATTCTATTTAATTGGGGGATTTTGTGTGGGTTGGTTGGTTGGTTGTTTTGTTTGTTTGTTTGTTTTTCCTCCAAGCATTAGGAAAGCAAAAAGAAAAATAATTGGTTAAGAGAAAAGACAAGGGAATTGTTATGCTGTTCCTGCAGATAGCCTGCATCTTGCTCGACATGTGGCCCCAGGCCAGGGTAATCACTTCAGCTTGGGAGGTGATTTTTATGGGATTTTTTTTGTTTTGCTTTGTTGGGTTTTTTTCCCCCCCTTCCCCACCCCCCCCCGTCTTGAGCCAATCGTTATTGCAATTGATGTTTAACAGGGATCTATTTTTACTGGGTTTACCAATTCAATGGGTAATCTGCCCATAAAAACATACCCCCGTTGGAAGAGACAAGTGGGATGCTTCCCCTTGAGACCCTGACCCAGGCTGCCCAGAGAGGTGGTGGCTGCCCCATCCCTGGCCCCATTGCAGGGGAGGTTGGCCGGGGCTCTGAGCACCCTGCTCTGGCTGCAGATGGCCCTGTTCAGTTCAGGGGGTGGCCTTTCAAGGTCTCTTCCCAACCAAACCAGTCTGGGATTCAATGAAGTTTTCTGTGCTTCTCAGGTATACTCAGCTTCTTCTATTCTCTGCAGCTCCATGGTTGAGCCTGCCTGTGCTTAGCTGTGCTGGATGTTAAGGAGGGAATTCACCTTGCTTGTCTTTGGGTCAAAGCACCCTCTGGAGATGTCTCTCTCACTCTGTTGCCTCAAGAGGTTTGTCTAGAAGGTGAGCTTTGGTTAGACTATAAACTTGGAGAGGGGTGGTGTTGGTCTTGGTCTCCTACATTGCTCAGAGAGCAAGATCTCAAATTCCAAAGAGAAGTTCCAAGGACTTGTCTTTGTGACATTCCCTGTGACCTGAGCTGTGATAACATTGCTGTAAGTTCACGGGTGGTCTGCAAGCCCCCCCTTGGGGCAACCAAGATGTGGGCAAATCTCTCATTGCAATACCTCCCCACCAGGTCTCTGCTGCTTCCGCATGACTTGCATTTGGGAAGGGAGAGGAGAGGGAAGAAGCTATTTGGAATTCCCAAAAATCCTTTGGAAAACAACCTCAAAGAATCCTGAGGAGCTGGACAGTATCCCAGCCATTTTCCTTGGTCTTCTAGCCCTGCAGCAGAGCCCTTGAGGGAGGAGAGGAAGATCTTGATAAAAGGTTGGTGGGGAAGCAAGAGGAACTTGGCTGGCTTGTGGTCCCTGCTCCTCTCCTCGCTCAGATGCATGACAGAGGAGAGTTTAGGGCCATCCTGTCTCTGCAGTTCAAGGGGGCACAGAGTATCATCCAAAAGGAGCATACAGCCCCCCCCTGCACTGTTCTCTTAGTGGGTGGTTGGGGTTTTTGGGATCACAGATGATTATTCTATTTATTTTGCCCCCGTCAAAAAAGGAAATGGGTCGGCTTCTGCCAAGTAATTTTACACCTAAGTATTTCCTTCTGTTTATCTTAAAAACAGCTTAGTATGGACGTTACCTCCGGGTCACGGGGTCACTGGAGGATTGGAAAAGGCTTTTCTGGGTTTCTCAGAGCACGACACACTCCTGGAGGCCTGTTCCTAATTGTCTGGTGGAGACGAGGTGGATACAGAGCCAACCCCAAAAATACGCCGCACGGCAGAGCGAGGCTTTGTCCTGTTGATGAGGTAGGTGAGGAACCAAAGCCTGCTTGGGGTCCCTCACCCCAGAAACAGAGAGAAGCAGGGTGTGCAGGACATTTCTTAATTTTTTTGGAACATGAGCTCTTGTCTACAGCATCACACACAAGGGGGTAATGAAATCATCTGGCCCAACAATGCTGCTTTTCACTGCGTGGCAGTGGAAGAGAAAGGATCGTTCCTTCCTGCCTGTCTCGTTCAAGAGGATTTTGTGCTATGGAGAGGTGATGGATGGGTGGATGGATGGAGAGCAAGACACATGTTTTATTTATTCATTCATTTATTTACTCATAGCACAGGCAACACATGGACCCTCAAAACTAATTTTTTTTTGTGAAGATCTGGAACATCTCTCTTGTAAGGAAAGGCTGAGAGCCCTGGGGCTGTTTAGCCTGGAGAAGAGCAGCCTGAGAGGGGAGCTGATGAATGGTTACAAATATCTGAAGGGTGGGGGTAATGTAGAAGGGGCCAGACTCTTGTCAGTGGTGCCCTGTGATAGGATGAGAGGTGATGGTCTCAAGGTGAAACATGGGAAGTTCCACCTCAGCATGAGGAGAAACTTCTTCCCTGTGAGAGTGACAGAGCCTGGCCCAGGCTGCCCAGAGAGGTTGCGGAGTCTCCTTCTCTGGAGACTTTCAAGAACTTCCTTGATCTGTTCCTGTGACCCAGCCTGGGTGTTCCTGCTCTGGCAGGGGAGTTGGACTCGATCTCCAGAGGTCCCTTCCAACCCCTACCATTCTAGGATTCTAAGATATAGCCCATTCTGGGTCCTGCTCACCACTACCTGTTCTTTCATCTGCACAGTCAGGTTCAGTGAGCCATGTGCTGCCTTTAAGTACAATCTGAGTATGAACAAGACCTCATTTAGGTATCTCAGAATGGTAGGGGTTGGAGGGGACCTCTGGACGTGATCTGGGGCCACCCCCCTGCTCCATCCAGCAGGGTCACCCAGAGCAGGGGGCCCAGCAGCGCAGGCTCCAGGCGCCTTTGGAATCTCTCCAGACAAGGAGACTCCAAAACCAATCTGGGCAGTTTGGGCCAGGCTCCATCGCCTGGTCTCCATTGGGCTTGTCTTGGTTTAGGTTTTTCTGCAGACTTCTTATGGATTGATCCCACACCCAAGCATAGCTCTCCTTGACAACATGATGGTCTTCAAGGAGATGCCAATGCCAAGAGGAGCCCAGACATTCAACCTAGTGGTGGCAGTGGCTCCATTTCAGGTCATGAAGTGTGAAATGAACCATCATTGAACATGGCCTGAATAAAGCCCAGGGAAAATTTTAGAGGCTAGATCCTTCTCCTCTAGGTGCTGCAAGGATGACTGGAATAAGGCATGAGCGTGGTTTCTGTCTCCTGCCTACTTAGTGTGCTCTGACCAATATTTACTTGGCTGGTGATAACACATAGCACCGAGTGTGCTTGAAAGAAATAATCCACAGTGGGC
This sequence comes from Megaceryle maxima, assembly GCA_024605025.1. NCBI lineage: Eukaryota > Metazoa > Chordata > Aves > Coraciiformes > Cerylidae > Megaceryle > Megaceryle maxima. Next base: position 13,422 of record JANHGN010000480.1, on the reverse strand, counting down.
AGAATTGCCATCTGAAGAGGGGAAAAAAAAAAAGAAGGATAAGAAATAAATCCCTGTAAAGGAAAAGTGATGCTGCGAAGGTGATAATTTCAAGAAGTCACTTTTCTGTGTCCAGCTCCAGCATTTCATCCAACAGAACTGTATCCGTAGCACGTATCTTCTCTTCTTTGTCCTGTCTGATGCTGAAAGATGGCAGGTTTTCTTCTTTCAAGTAATCACATTCCTCCTTAAAGTGCCCTGTGGATATGGAGGAGAGGCTGAAGACATCACTTACAGCCTTGAAGGACAGCAAGCTTAATGTAACAAACCATCATCTCTGTCCACGGCTGTTATCAAGCTCTTAGGAACAGCTGCAAACAGCCGAGTCCAAAGAAAAACTGAAAACCCTCATAAGAAAATCGTTGATTAAAGACCTTGGCTCCAGGCATGGTGTGAAGATATCTGTCATTCATTCCCTAGAGGTGTTAGGATCTGCCTTGCTCACAAGGAGGATACAGATAATTTAAAAAATATGGAGTTTTTGTGGTGCTTTATCCCTGCTGCCCACTTCATTCCAAACCAAGGAGACCGCAACAGTACAGGGGAGTTCTCTACAGGAGGTGACCAGAGGTGATATTTACCAAGCGAGGTGGTGAAACGCTCCTTTCACGTCTCCTTCCCATCACTTTGCATTGCTCACACAACGCAAGACATCTGCTCTTTGCAGAGGTTTTAACTTTATCTGGTTTTTGGCTTTTAAGCTTGAGACAGTTCTGTGCCAGGGTTGTGTGATGGGGATGGTTTTGGCCCTGGAAGTGGTCATGGGACAGTGTGGCAGGGTTGCCACGTGATACACCCATCCTCCACCAATCCCCACCTTGCTGCTGTGCCACAGCAAAGTACTTTGACCATTTCTCTGAACCATGGGACATGATATGAGGGTCATGCTTCAGAGGTTAAGCTGGGCAAGGCTGTCACTGGTCTCCTGAGGTGTTGAAGATGAAAACAGAAGCCCCAAGAGACTGGTCATTTCCCATGGGAGGTGGATGCTGAGCTGTTTTTCAGTAAGACTAAGAGAAGAACCAAGGGCCATAGAGGAAATCTGTACTAAAACCCCATGTTTTCTCATCCCAACCTTCTTCTTGAGTTACATTTATGCACCCCTTTGAACACTAGCTCCAGAAAGGATGAATCACCCCCCTGGAGAGCTCAACCTCCCTCCAACAGTGTAGAAGATGAAGCCAGAATCCTCTCCCTGTAAATCTGGAAATAAACCCAAAAACTCTGTGGACCAAAACGCACTGAGAAGCAGCTTCTGGCTCAAAAAGTAAATTCTTCAGCAGCGGCTGTTGCATCACTGTAGGAAAGGGAGGAAAACAAACGGCTCGATGCCTATAAACAAGGGCTATTGTTAAATGTGCTTGAGGATTTTTGTGGAGACAGCATCTAGTTTCAGGCTTCCTGCGACTAAGTAAACGCTCACTGATATGCAGAGCGTGCCACTGCCCCTCGAGTTGACAAAGAAAAAGAAAAAAAGAAAAAAAAAAAAAGAAGAATTGATGCTATGTTAAAAATGTAACAATTATCTCCCTTCCCTGTGGTATCTGAACTTCAGCTTGCCTTGAACCAGGTCCGAGTGAGAGAACAAGCCCAAGGGAAATAAAGATGTAAACTCCATGGCATGAAGAATCTCCTGTTCCAGGCTGGGAGATGAGCGTGGTTGTTCACCCGGCTCGATTCCAGTTCACCTGTGCAGTTCAGACTGGTGGAATGTGTGATGGATGGGTGTTGAACAGGGTTGTGAATTCCCCGCTGGATGTGAACAGCTGCTCATCCAGGTGTCAGGGACCAGCAAAGTCTTCTGGTTCTTTCCTCGGTGCTGCTGATCTATCTGTTTGCAGCAGAGCATCTTTGTGGATTTATTGGCCTATTCACCAGAGATCTACTGGGCTGTGACCTGTCATTAAAGGGGGCCTATCAGAAAGGTGGGGACAATCTTTTGATCAGGGCCTATTGGGACAGGACAAGGGGTGATGGTTTAAACTAAAAAAGGGAGATTTAGACCGGAGAGAAGTGGAAATTTTTGATGATGAGGGTGCTGAGACACTTTTCCAGGCTGCCCAGAGAGGTGGTGGCTGCCCCATCCCTGCCACCATCCCAGGTGAGGTTGGCCAGGGCTCTGAGCAACCTGCTGGTTGCAGATGTCCCTGCTCCCTGCAGGGGGTTGGACTGGATGACCATGAAAGGTCCCTCCCACTCAAAACAGTCTGGGATTCTATGATAAAGTGGTGGTTTGAAGTTCGTCTATTTTCAGGCTTTCTGCTGTTTCATGCCAAACCTACACCTCTTTTCTTGTTAAAAGAAAGACTTTCTTAGGGGAATAGGTTTTCTTAGGCTAAAAGGGGTTTTGGGATGGGGATGTGGAGTGAGAGAAGGCAAAAGATTATTTAGAGGAGTGCTGGAATAGACAGAGGTTTAAATTGTATTCCCTGCACAGAGTGGTAAAATATCCCAACATGGTATATAGCTGGTTTCTCCTCTCCCATCATCTCATAGCTGGATTAAATGGACTGCTCATGATCTATCTTCATCTATCACCTGCTCCCTGATGGTCCAGGGATACGCTGGATTTTTAGGTTTAAAGTGGTGACTGTAATACATTACAGTAAGCTTGGAAGGGACCCCTGATGGTCTCTATTCCAAGTCCCAGCTAAAAACAAGTTCCCCTGGACCAGTTCTGTGTCATCCACAACCTTGTTAGGATGCAGTCTGTCACACCATCTTTGTCATGAGACATGATGGAAAAATACGAGGCACAACATGCTTATGCCAAGTTGAAGGGATCTCTTTTAAGGTTCTAAGCCAAGAATAAAACAAAAGTGTCCTGAAAGGGGGATGTGGTTTATTCACATTGATATTTTCCATAAAACAATGTTAATATCTCAGAAAATAAAATGTTTTTCATGCATTGTCACAATGGACCTTGCAGCCTAAATACACTGAGGGGACAAGGAAGGTTCATGGGAAGGTATTTACCAAGAAGACCATTTGGGCTGCAGTTCACTCTGACCACTCAAAGCACTCTCGGACTGGGAGGAACCAGAGCTGTTTGCCCCTCCATGGAGAAGTCATCTCTGGGATGGAGACCAGCAGATGTTTTAACAGCTCTTTGCAAAACTCCTCAGCAGCATCTTGGTTACGATTGCAACCTCCCCAGATCCAGATGGGGGGCTTCCAGGAGGAAAAGTGGGACAAATACCTTAGCTCTGGAGAAAAAACACTTGGGAATCCCATTGACTTGTAGTCTGGAGAACTCAGATCAGATGTCTCTGTTGGCCAACCCTGCTGCAATGCCAGGCTAGATGAGAGTGCTCCTGTTGGTGTGCAAGGCAGACGCCCTCTCCCCCAATCTGCTCCTTGAACCCCTTCCCTAGAAACCCAGCCTGACCTTGCTTAGCTGGGGTAAAGCTTAACACAAGCATCTGAGGGCTTAAAGCAAGACAAAAGCAGTTCCTGTAAAATCTGTCAGGACTGATCGAAACCATATTGGCTGCTTTGACTTGAAAGGCCTTAATCTCCAAGGGACAGTGTGACTGAGGGTTGTGGGATTCTCAGACTGGTTATCTGCCCTTGCAGCCTGCATCTGGGTGGATTTAACCACGACTCTTGCCTGTTGAGGCAGCCACTGGATGTGTGCAGCTCTGGAGCAGGGGGAGGAGAGGCTTATGTTCCTGGTTGTCTTGAAAGGAGCCATCAATCATCCCCTCAAGAAAACACCCCCTGAATCTAAACAGCATCCATAGCAGCTGCTTGAGCCCTCATCCATTATTTCCCCTGCCGTGTGCAGAGTTTCTGTTGTATATAAAAAAAAATTTTTAAAAAGGAAAATAAGGGGGAAAAAAAAAAAGGAAAAAAAGAAGGGAAAAAAAGGAAAAGGGGAAAAAAGGAAAAAAGAAAAATAAGGAAAAAAAGAAAAGAAAAAGAAAGAAAAAAGAAAAAGGAAAAAAGGAAAAAGAAGGAAAAGGGGAAAAAGGAAAAAAAGAAAAAAAAAAGAAAAAAGGAAAAAAGAGAAAAAAGAAAAAAGGAAAAAATGAATAAAAAAGGAAAAATGGAGAAAAAAAGGAAAAAGGTTGAAGGGGCAAAAAAAAGGGGGAAAAAAGGGAAAAAAAAAAAGGGGGGGGGGGGGAGAAAAAAAAAAGGGGAAGAGGAAAACAAAAGCCCTCCCAAAAACCTGAAGCTCTGAAAGTTCACCCGGAAGACACGTTCAGGAGTATAAGACACCCCTGGTGCGTGGCCAGCTCGGGGTGACCTACAGGCTGCTCCCCCAACGGGACTCGTATTACAGTAACCGGCCTGTTCCTTCCAGACAGGACCATTAGTGCTCGACGCCTATCGATCATCCCGCCGGAGCAGAGGAGCTCTGGCCCGTCCGTGCATCAACCACGCTGCGCTACTGCTGCCTCCCCCAGCCCTGTCCATCCATCCCTATCCCCCCTGCTGCCCCTCACGACATCATACCCCAGCCTCAAGCCTTTGCTTCTCCAGGCTCTGAGCTCATCCCTCTTTCGTTACATGGTTTGTTATTCTTTTTTTTTTTTTTTTTTTTCACCCTTTTCACTCCCAGGCTGCTGACATGTAGATTTATAGCCAAATGTCAAAGCTCTCTGGGTCTTGGACTAGTTCTCCTTACTCTGGGAAACTTCTGGAAAAAGAATTCATGGGCTGGAAGGGCTGAAATGCATCTGTGGCAGATGCAGCTCCTTGCTGTTAGCACCCTTCAGAAGAGCTGAATGCCGGCCAGGTTTTGTTTATTTTCCCTCTAAATCTCCTCCCCCACCCACCTTTTTTTGTCTTCAAGTGGGGAGAAAAAAGAAGAGTCCGGTGGAACCTCCATCTCCTGACTCCATTTCTTCCCTTTCCAGTATCCTATCACGGTTTCTTCTAACTCCACCACCTCCCTCCCCCAACACCTCCTCAGCATCCCCATAAAATGGACTCGGTGGCTGCTGGAATTTCCTTCCCATCATGACGATGGCCATGGCAGTTAGCAGGTCCTAATTCACACTCACATGCCTAGAGTCTTGGCTACCGCTGATCTGTTCTCACCAGCCTCAGGGTGGAAATTCCTTCAGAAGCTGAAGACCTTGCTGCTGCCAGCCGACAGGGTAATGATCCAGAACTAGAGTCACCACGTTCATGGCTAGTTTAACAACTTATTTTATTTCCAGCACCACGCACTCTCTGCCTAACTCTCAGAGGTATCCAGTTTTAGACTGGAAGCCCCATTTTACCCTGGAAAGGTCAAACTTCTATTTTCCTTTATGTTCTCATTTTAGACTGCAGGTCTCTCTCTGAAACCAGGGCAAAATAGGGGCAACTGGAGCTGGAAAGGCCACCAAGACACAGTAGACAGTAGAACCTCTCCTTTCACAAAGGTGTGAGTCCTACAGGTGTCCCTGATGTCTCTCCTGGACACTTGTCCTTCATACATTAATAAAGCAAAATCATGGTCTTCCTCTTGCTCTGTGGAGCTTTACCACAGATAGATATTCAGAGCAGGGTATTTCCCAGGGAGGAGAACACCAGAAGTCACTTTCCCATAGGTGTCTATGACCAGGGGATGAATCTTATCCCTTAACTAAGGTGGGAGGAAACCCAGCAGCTACTTTCCCAAGAGTAGGCCACATAAACTCCATTATGGTGGCCCCAGGGAGATACAAGACCCACACTCATCTTTCAATGATCTTGCATTTTAGTTTTATCCTTTTCATCACATTTGTAAAGATCCCAACCCCTTTATTCTCTCCAGTAGTGTTAACTTCTCTCCTGCAACAGTTGTCCAGCAGAAAGATCTAACAGGTCCCTGTCTGAGAAGATTTCAACCCAAGAATAAATTCTATCCCAAAATAGACCCAAAGTGTAGATGCTACCATGCCTGCACAAGCAGGAGGTGTCCCTTGGTCTGTAAACTTTATTGCAGGGAGAATTTGTATTTCTCTGTTGCTCCAAGAGCTTTGCTAAGATCAGAGCTGGTTTGTGTGTGTTTAACTCTTAGCAGCCCTGGAGGAAATGGTGGGATATGGGGAGAAACCAAAGTAATGTGGACATAGGAAGGGCTGGAATCTAAAGGGTTCCAGCCTCCTGTCAGGGAGCTGTTGAGAGCCAGAAGGTCTCCCCTGAGCCTCCTTTTCTTTCTCCAGGCTCAACAAGCCCAGGACCCTCAGCTGCTCCTCACCACCCTTGTGCTCCAGCCCCTTCCCCAGCTCCGTTGCCCTTCTCTGGCCACGCTCCAGCCCCTCCATGTCCTGCTGGGAGCGAGGGGCCCAAAACTGAACCCGGGGTTGGAGGTTTGGCTTCACCAGTGCTGAGTACAGGGGGGACATTCAGTGTCATTTTAGGAAATGTCTTATTCATGGTACCTAAAGGCAAATCACAGATGCTACAAGTGTCATTGAAAACCTCCCCAGCAGTGACAGTGCTGTCACTCAAGTGACATGCTGCGTAAGGCTTCAAGCCTCACTGCTGCCATTTTTCATGGGTACTTAGACCACGTGCAATCCTTGAGCAGCACCTTTTGCACTGTAGGGAAGACAGGACAGTCCCCTGGGAGTAAAACAGGCTGCAAAACCTGTGTTAGCCTCCTTGCAGCCAACACGAGGTGTATCTTCAATCCTGAGACTTCTTCATGCTGGTGAATATCAGTGCATAAGTAAATCATCCCTTCCTGAGGAATGTGGAGTCCTTGGTCTCCACCTCTTCCCATTTGGCCCTAGAATAGCTGCCCTGTGAGGGTCTTTGGTGGCCATGAATGCTACTTAACATTTCAGCTTCAATATTCTATCCTCAACATAAAGCCCAAAGTTGCACATTCATCTGAGCAACCTCGCAGGGCTTGGTTTCTAATCTGGATCACACCAGCTGGAATTCATCTCATCCAAGCATAGGTGTTGACAGTGTGGATTTCCCTACCTGTCATCTAGACTTCCATGGCAGAAACAGGAACTCACAGGCTGCAATTAATCCAACTTATTTTAGGTATCTACATCAGAACGAGGTGAATCATGCCTGAAAGTTCCTTTTTGTTTCCCAATTAACTATAAAAAAAGCCCAGTCTAGACTAGATCTGAGCTGCTGGCAAGAAATCTGTGAGGAAAAGCCAGAAGGACAGGTCAAGATTTCAGTCCGGATAGAAAAAGAGAGATGTCTTGGAAGACAGAGGTGGATTAGTCATCAGTACGGATGGTGTGTTTGTGGATGAGGTTCCCAGAGAGATGGGGAGAGGAGAAAGAAACTCTGTGCAAAGCCCTGTAATGGTCCCACAGGCAGTGAGTGAGGAGATCAGGAGAATACTGTGATGGACACCGAGTAGATGACTAGAAAACTGGGAGGAAAACCAGGAGGAGGAAGAGTAATAGAAATTAAGAGGTTCCTCTTGAGATCTTGTTCAAGAACTCAAACAGTATGTTCAGTGACCACATGGATGGGGCTGGCAGGTCCAAGCCATCTGTGCATTCAATGTGGGCTTGAATCTTGGCTGGGAAGAGATCCATGAAGAGTGCAATGGGGCAGTAGATGGATGTGATGGATTGCAAAAGATGAGTAGGAGAAGAGATGGGGAGAGTCAGGTTAGCCTTCATGTTTGGGAGAAACCAAAACATGAAAGGAAAGGGTCAGAAAGAGATCAGGTTGAGGAACTGGATGAAAGATAAGAGAATGGGAATGGAACACTGGGAAGGTCAGTGGAGAAGGCGAGGCCGGAGGAGATGAAAAAGAAGATGATAAATGGTTATGCGTGCAGAAAAGGGGTGAAAACCTCATGATCTGTGTCTGATGACAGTCTGCTTTCACCGGGTATTGACTACACTACGCAACTCTTGGACATGTATTTCTAGGACTATGCTGAGTTAAGGTTTCAAAAGTAGTGTCACCTTTGGAATGCAATATAAAACTTATTGCTGAAAGATGGTCTCTGAAAGTAGCACAAAAGTATTGTCCTTTCAGAGAGATTATTCCAAACAAGTGAGTTTCTTGCATTTTCCAGTGCTGCCAACTCTCAGAGATGGGGTAAAAGGCTCCACTTCTGACCTGGAGCACTTGAGTAATTTTCCTGTTTCTTGGTGCACATAAGAAAAGTGCAAATTTATAGCTGAGGCAACACAAGAGGACCAAATGTGAAACTTGGACTCCTCTCACTGTCACATGAGTCTCACTCACTGATGATCTTTACACCAAACCAAGAAGCAACAGATCAAAATACTCCTATTGTTTTATATTTCTCATTTTGTCACAAGATAAATATACCTACCTGAAGAAGCCAGAGCATTCCTTGTATCAGTATGAATCATGTGCAGTGTCCTCTGCCCAGATCTGCCTGCTCTGTGCCACTGAGAGGGGTCTGAGCATGATGTGAATCAACCAGAGCTGTACATTGACCCTTGGGAGCAGCCCAGTCACACGTCCAACCTCAGTATTACCTGCCTCTCAGCACAGGATCATAGAATCACAGAATGTTTTGTGTTGGAAGGCACCTTTCAAGGTCATCCAGTCCAACCCCCCCTGCACTGAGCAGGAACATCTGCAACTGGAACAGGGTGCCCAGAGCCCCGGCCAACCTCACCTGGGATGGTGGCAGGGATGGGGCAGCCACCACCTCTCTGGGCAACCTGGGAAAGGCTCTCACCACCCAAAGATGACATTTCGCCTCCCAGGATGAAGGAGAGCTCTGGGAAAACACTGATGCAGAGAGGAGTCCTCCCAGGACAAATCCAGTCTCTGGCTGTGATGCCCGGACTCATAAACTCAAGGTGATTCCTTTTGCTCTGTTTGACCACAAGCAGGCTGATCTTCCTGCTTTCATCTGCAGGTGAGCTATTCAGGCCTGCCTGGAAATTCTTGGTCACAGCAGCTGTATTTTCTCACATGTATCACCCCCATCCCCCTTTTTCCTTCCCCGAGGAGGAGCGATGGCTTTGTGCATGTGTCTGAAACTGCAGATACCTGTTACTCACTGCTAGCCAAAAAGCAGTGAGCAGGATGAAGCCACAAAGGTTGTTTGGGGTCATAAATGTATTTTCATACATTTAATGGGAGGAGGTTCTTCCCTCCACCCTCCCCAACAGCGAGAGACGTGCTTGTTCTGAGAAGGGATTTACAGGACAGTTCCACCCTCCCTTAGTCAGGCTCCGATCTGATCCTGGGAACAGCCTCCCAGGATGGAGTCTCCAAAACGCCAGATGCAGAAGCTGCTTGTGCATCCCAAGGAACATCCGAGTGTGAACTGTTCACCATCCCAGTGACAGCCAGGCAGGGTCCTCCCGGCCATCCTGCGTGTCACCAGCCGCCCTGGGGGCTGCTGTCTGGAGAAGGGCAGCTTCTCGGGGATTGCATGTGCACGGGACTGCAGTTTTTATATTTATTTTTGTAAGGAGGAGTATAACCGAGGTGATTTGGCTGCCCTCAGCCTCGGCAACCCACTTTCCTCCACGGCTGAATCCTCCTTTCACTCTGCTGACATCCAGATGCTAATTTGTTCTCCCCTTGACCCTGCTCCTTCCCCTCCTGATTTGAAATTAGCTTACTAAAACGTGTTTTCTTTTAAGAATCCACAGCCTAATCCAGAACAAACAAAACAGATTTTCGCCAACCACCAACTGCATGAACTTCTGCCCTGGCCTTGACCGCGCTCTCTCCGCCCCTTGCCTCCCAGCTCTCCCCCCCCCTACCCTTCAACCTCCCTCATCACCATATGAGTGAGGTTTCCAGCAAATGTTTTTTCACTGACGAATACAGTTGCAACAGCTCAGAAACTGTGGAATTTTCTGGCAGCTGAAGGAGATGTTATTTTATTTACTTTCCTTCTGCATGCGTGGATTTGGAGTGGTGGGTTTGGAAAGGTGCGTGGAGAAGATGAATTTGCACACGTTGGCTTTCTCCGGCCGACTGTGCTGTAGGTGGAGAAAAGCCCTGAAAAGGACAGCTCTTCATTCTCATTAATCTTAGGGGAGGAGCTCTTAATGCTTATTAACCTTAAGGTTTCAGAGAACAGATGGTTTGGGACTTGAAGAATTGAAATGAGACTGAGATGAGGATGTTTGAACAAAAAAGTCAATTATTTCAACAGCAAGCAGGTCAACACTTACCCCCCCCCTCCTTTTTTTTTTTTTTCTTTCAGCATTTCCTATGAATGTCTGGACTGTTTTGTTGTTTATCTTCTTGATTAAGAACCTCCCCCCTCCAGGACACACAAATTCAGTCCCAAAGAAAGAGAATGAATGCCAACGCTCTGCACCTCCACCCCCTCCTCCAAAATGTGTTGCGATTGGCAAAATAGGGAGTGAGTGAAGGGAGCAGTCCCCCTTTCATTGAATCATGGAATGGTTTGGGTTGGAAAGGACCTTTCAGAATCACTTAGTCCAACCCCCACCCTCCTTCCCCCCCTCGCAGGGAGCAGGGGCAACTGCAACCAGAGCAGGGTGCTCAGAGCCCCAGTCAACCTCACCTGCAATGGTGCCAGGGATGGGGCAGCCACCACCTCTCTGGGCAGCCTGGGACAGGCTCTCCCCACCCTCAGCACCAACAATTTCTCCTTCTCTCCAGTCTAAATCTCCCTCTTTTAGTTTAAACCATCCCCCCTTGTCCTGGCCCAACAGACCCTGCTCAAAAGTCCCTCCTCATCTTTCTGACAGGCCCCTGGAAGTGCTGCAAGGCCCCCAGAAGGTCTCCCCAGCTGGAGCCTTCTCCTCTGCAGGCTGAACCCCCCCAGCTCTCCCAGCCTCGCTCCCAGCAGAGGGGTTCCAGCCCTCCCAACATTGCTGGGGCTCCTCTGGCCCCGCTCCAACACATTCGTGTCCTACCCCTGCTGACAGCTCCAAAGCTGGATGCAGCACAAGGACATCATCCTGTTGGATGGAGCTTTCTGCTGGGAGTACCACTTCTGTGTATGTCAGCAGCAATTGAGACCAGGAGAGTTTTGCAGCAGGGATGTCAGCTCTTCCATCGCTAGCCATGTAAAAATGGAGTGTTGATGATGAGCATCTTCTCAGAGGACATCACCTTGTACCCCAAAATGTGGTTTTCCTGCTGCGTACTACACACTGCTGCTGCACAAGGGGCTCCTTCCTTCATCACCTTCACCCTCCTGTGCCTTGCAACAGCTCAGGTCTGTGGGTCTTGGTTTTTCTTCCTGATACAAATCATCTTCTGTGCTCTATCATATCCTGTACAATGAACTGGGAACTGCAGCCCATCACCTTGCTTGCAATGTGGGTACTTAGGTCCATGGCAATAATGTGCTAAAATGAATAAAAACCTTCCCTCTGTAATGGATCATAACGGACCTATCTGAAATAAGGTAGAGTAAGCAAGAGCCTAATATGTGATAGGACAAGAGAAAATGGCCTCAAGTTGCTCCAGGACAGGTTCAGGATGGACATAAAGAAAAACTTCTTCACTGAAAGGTTTTTCAAGGCCTGACCCAGGCTGCCCAGGGCAAGGGTGGAGTCCCCGTGATCCCTGGAGGGGTTTCCAAGCCCCCGGTGGAGCTGTGGTGCTGAGGGCCATGGGTCAGTGGTGCCCGGGCAGTGCTGGGGGTGGTTGGACTCCATGAACTTCAAGTTCTTTTCCAACCTAAACGATTTTATGATTCTATTACAGACAGGTCAACAGCAATTCCTGAGTTACAACATCTCTTTGAAGGTAGCTTTTGAAAAACTGGTATCTTTCCTTCTTTCTTTTCTCACTCCCTCCCTTTCTTCCCTTCTCTCTTTTTCTCAGTAGGTACCTCCTGACCCCAAGCAGCAGCAGTAAAACATTTCGCTCCTGTGATGAAGTGCTGATGTCTCAGCAGTGTTGTGCCAAGCCATCTGGTCCTACTGGACATGTGCTGCTTAACCACCCCTCACCCAGGTATCAAGGAGACTTGAACCCTGTTGTTTTGTTTGGTTTTTTTTCTGCGGTCACTGTGGCCAAGGGAGTGTGGTATTTGCTGTGTCATGAGAGAAGTGACAGTCTCAGCTCATCTAAGCTGGTATTACGATGGGAGGAAGGGAAATTGGGAAGATTAGTAACTGGTGGGATTGAATTACTCTCTGAATCTTTTACCGCATTGTTAAAATAAGCATCTCCAAGGAGACACTTTCATGGCCGAGCGATCTTGGTGTCTCTGGTCTTTGGCAATGACCAGCACCTCTGTGAGTGATTAATTCAAGTCAGGAGACATAGGTTATGAAATCCCTTCTTACAGCTCCTTTACCCTTCTGTAGGAAGGTGCACCAAAAGTATCTGCAGAGTATTTTAACTCATCATAAAATACAAATTAAAAACAATTATACCCAACCCCCAGAGTTTTCTCCCTGTCTGAAAGTCTGTAGGCTACATATTTGCAATTGTAGGACACCAGCTTGCAATTGGCTTTATCCAAACCCAAATCACAGGGTATGATACAGAGTAAACAGATCCAACGATTCAGGCCCGGTGAGAATCAAGAAATAAAAGGTTACAAGAGACACTTCTCACCTTTTCATATATAAACCTATAGGAAAAAAGAAAAAAAAGACAAAAAAAACCCCGACAACAAAACAAAAGAATACAGCCAGGTTGTCAGGGAAAGCAAATATTGTTTTGCTAAATGTTTTTGTGTGCTAAAAATCCAGTTTTCTGAAGAAAAAAACACTTCAAGGGAATGTCTTCTGCCTGTCCTAACTGTTACCCCCTGTTCAGAGCAGCACATGCACCCTTCAGAAAAGGGATTCATTCTTTTGGGGTGGTGATGGTGGTGACAAGTCTCCCTGCCTGACCCACTTGCTCCTAGATGACCCTGCTCCATGATTTTGTAAAATTCATGCCTGCCAGGTTATTTTTCTGGGCTGAAGAGCTGTTTCAGATCATCTTTCTCCAGCAGTCGTAACTTTTATTTTCCAAGTGGAAGATTTTCTGTATTCATTTCCTGACCCTGCTACTGATCCGTCCAGAACATTTTCCTTTTTCTTTCTTTTTATTTTCCTGGTTTTTTTTGGTTTTTTTTTATTATTATTATTATTATTATCATTATTTTTTCCTTTCCCTATCCACATCCTCACCCCACTTTTGAATTTCATTACTGAGATTTCTCCCCCTTTCATCTTGATCCTTAATGAAGATATTTGATTGTAACAGGTCGAACTGATCAGCATCTCCTGCAGAAGTCTTGATTGACAGGTCAGATGTAACCACCACTCTTTACACGCATAAATACATACGTACATCAGTATGGAGGGACTGTGGGAGCAGCACAAAAGACTGGAGGGTGTGGGATGTGCCAATTAAATGGCAATACTTTTGTGCAGGCAAAGTGACAACAGGTTCAATAAACAGACAATGGTTTTGGCATTTTTTGCACATAGAGAAAATTGATGCTCCCAGCCCCTGCAAGGTTGGGGGGGGGGGGGGGGGGGGGGGGGTTGGGGG
>JANHGN010000479.1:0-27646 GCA_024605025.1 Megaceryle maxima | reverse complement strand
ATGTCCCTCAGCACCGCATCTCCACAGCTTTGAAACCCCTCCAGGGATCATGGGGACTCCACCCCTGCCCTGGGCAGCCTGGGCCAGGCTGGACAACACTTCTGGGGAAGAAACTGTTCCTCAGGTCCAGCCTAACCCCACCCAACATTGTGTTGAGCTAGAGAGCAGCAGCATTGTGCTGACCCCCCGCTGAGCCCCGTTGAGTGCCCCAGGCTCTCCTGGCTCTGCCAGAAGACAAATTGAGTGAGCAGAGCTGTTGCTGCACCACACCAACACTGACCAGGTTCAGAGCACGGCCTTGAACACATCCTGAAAAGGCTCTGCTGCAGGCAAAGTTTGCTGTGTCCTTTCCCTCCCCCCCCAGTGAAAGGGCTCGAACAGGCAGCCTGAACGCTGTGCAGAGAACTGGAGTGTTGTGGTTTTCTGCAGGAAAAGTACATCGTGAAGTTTTATAAACCCCAGATTCGTGTAGGATTTGCAAATGAGCATTAGGGCGTTGGAGCCAACGCCTCGCGGGCATTGGGAAGGTGTGGATTAATTTTTATGTGAATTTGAATTTAATTTTGTGGAAAGCCAGTTTCGTGTCTCCACTGATCCCGCATTACGTTTGTGTTGTGTGCTGTTTGCTAAGCGTGGTGTAATGGTACGTGCAGGAGAAGCGCAGCAGGAAGGAAACTCCCCGAGTTGTAGCGTAAAACCAAACTGTCTTTGTTGGGACAGATGAGCAGTTTGGTTAAGAAACGCTGCTGAAGTAATAGGTGCTTTACTAATTGACACCAGGTTTTTTCAAATGTCTCTGCTTTGTCAGGTAAATTTGCTTACAGCAAATGTGGAAAGAAGCTTAAAAGACAAGGAAGATAATAGGAAAATATTTTTCAGTAGAAGGGAAAGTGCAAAAATATCCACTGGGCAAATACAAAAGCGAGTTTTTTGAAGGAGTAACAGAGGTTCTGATTCAGCCTCCAACAGAGCGACATCCTGGAGAAAGCCATTTTTGATTTTAAAGTCGTCGATCCCTTTGTGACTCTTGCTTACAACAGACATTATCAGAAGAGGGATTAATAACCCCCTGAGGCCCCTGTCACCACCTGTCTTCCTGATTTGCATTGGTAGCCTGGCAAAAATGTATCCACCCTTGAGGCTTAAATAATTCCCGTGGCGAGAATCGCGATACGATCTGCTGCGATCGTTAGATTTGAGCATCGCAGTATGAACTCCTCCTGTTTGCTTTCTTGTCCAGTTTACAGGTGCTCTTTGAAAATACATAGATTCTACTGAAATTAACAGCCTGTCCCGGGTCGTTTTGCCCGTGCGTGTCAGTTAAAAGTCTGCTCAAACTCATTTCATGTCCATAGAGCTTTATTTTCCTCCTTTTTGGAGCCTGAATTTCCAATACACATATAACTTTATTAACATGACTTTATAGGTGAAGCATAATTGTATATAATTAGGCTCCATCGTTGGTCTTGCATTAGTACAGTAAAAGTCGTAGCGAGTCTCGGGCGCACGTACTCCGTGCCTTAGGCAAGGCAGGACTCTGCCCTCACTCACATCATCTCCGACGCTCTGCATTTCCAAATCAATTGCTCCACGACCATTGTTTTGTTTAGACAGATGGTCGTCCTTTATAGCAGCTTTATGAAACTGTGATTTACAGTAGACGTGAAATAATAAATGAGATATTAATATGAGGAGCAAGTTTGGTTAAGATTGTTTGTAAGAAGCGCATTCTGCAGCGCAGAGATCAAAGCTCGCGGGATTCCCACTGCTCCTGGCACGCACGCCGGTGAGGAATGGATTGATTAGAGAAGGGATTAACTCCCTGCTGCCCTGGGTTTGATTGAAGGCATTGAGCTTGCCTGTGAACCTGGCTAGCAACAGGATTTATCTGAACCCGCCCTGAGTTTTGCCCTCCAAACCAGTCTGGCAGGTTGGGAGCTCCCAGTTCCTTGGCTCACACTCTGAGCAGTGTTTCTATAGCTGCTGAGCTGAGGTCTGACCCATGCAGCGGGCTCGGCAAGCTCTGCCCCGTGCGGTGGGCTCGGCAAGCTCTGCCCCATGCGGTGGGCTCGGCAAGCTCTGGCGTTGCTGCCTGTGAGGTGCAGCCCCGGCAGTCTGAGCGCCGCCCAGCATGGCCAACCACTTTGTTCCGTGAAGCAAAAGCATCTTCTGCGTGTGATCTTGGTTGCATCTTGAGGTGGAAATTGTCCGTGGCACTGTGGTTCAAATTGGATCTGAAAGTCAAAAGAGAAACCTAAGGTTGAATCGTTCTTAGCAACAATTGGCCTGTTAGCAAGTTTCTCGCCCTGATCTGTGTCGCTGTGCAGAGCCACCCGTTCCGCTGGGCACAGCGTCATCGAGGTTAATTGTTGCAGCCACCGAGCCTTGGTTTGCGATTCCTGATCCAGCTGACACCGTTTCTCTGTCCTTTCCCTGTTTGGCTTCCAGGCCCAGCACAGCCCTGCTGGATCCCAGCTCCCCGGAGTTCTCGGCGGTTGTTTCTGTCGGTGACTGGCTCCAAGCCATTAAAATGGAGCGATACAAGGATAACTTCACAGCTGCTGGCTATACCACCCTAGAGGCTGTGGTGCATATGAACCAGGAGTAAGTACTCAGCGATATAACAAAAAGAAAACTGGTAAATCTGGATTTAATCGGCCTCTTTTGCTTTGTGCTGCATATCATTACACTCATTAAAGGATCGGAATGCCTTTCATTTGGATGGAGGATAGCTTTAAAATGCCTCCGCGATGCCTTCGCTTATTTAATTAAACATTTCTGTACATCTGCCTTGCTTTTGGGCGGTCGAGTCTCGCTGCTTCTCTCTGCGCCAGCATCTGACGCGAGGTTCTCAGCCCCCTGCTTCTCTTTGCTTTCCGCAGTGACCTGGCGAGGATCGGCATCGCCGCCGCCGCGCACCAGAACAAGATCTTGAGCAGCGTGCAGGCGATGCGCACCCAGATGCAACAGATGCACGGCAGGATGGTTCCCGTCTGAGCCCAGGACCCGAATAAACTCAAAACTCTTGAAAATTAGTTTACCTCATCCATGCACTTTAATTGAAGAACTGCACTTTTTTTACTTCGTCTCCTCGCCCGTCGAAATAAAGATCTGCAGCATTGCTTGATGTACAGATTGCGGAAACCGAGCGTGTGTGTTGGGAAGGGGGGAGGGAGGGGGGGGGATGTCTCCAGAAATGACAAGCCGTCATTTCAAACCAGACCTGGAACAAATTGTTTCTTGGAACATACTTCTCTGTTGATCGACGATATGTAAAATACATGTATCTATATAAATATAAAGTCACGTTCAAGTTTTGATGCTATGTTTGCTGCCAGATACTGTGCTTAAAAAAAAAAAAAAAAAAACCACAAACAAAAAAAAAGGCAAAAAACAAACCCAACTTTGCTTTCCTTTTCCCCGTGACCCGTAGGATTACAACCATAGTGTTTTATTTGTGGGTGAAACCACCGTTGTGCATCTTTCACTGGAATGAAGAATCTGCCCTAGGATGTTTCTCGCAGACTTGCATCACCGATACCTTTGCAGAAACCTCTGTGAGAACATCACGTGGCTCATCGGTGCCTACCGATTAGCGGTCTACCCATGCACGGGCTTCAGATGTGAAATGACCCACCTCGTGGATTACTGGGCCAAACTGGACTTGCTGGGGAGATTATTGGCCGGTGGCGTGCCGTGCTGAAACCTGCCGCTTAAAGACACGTTGTGAACATCTTTCCGGTAGCCAGCTGTGACAATCGTGGCCGTTGGAGCTTTCAGACTTCTTTTCTCTTTCGAGAAGCAGTTCCCTTTGCCACATGGAGAAGGTCAGTGGAAGGACAGCGCCCAACACGTTCACGGTGCTTTATTTCTTAAACTGTGCTGGGATTTCATCACTCTTGGGGGAAAGAAAAAGAGAAAAGTGCTGTGGTATGTATTGCTTGGCTTCCCAGCTGCTTTGTGTGAACTTGTGCTGGTTTCCCAGACTAATTGCTTTCTGTTCCCCATTTTTTGCTCTGTTTGATGACGATGAAAATTGTGCTGTTTCAAAACCTGGTCTTGCTCTCGAGCTGTTGCATGTTGGGTTGTGCAGACAAGGTGTAGGAGTGCGTCTCGGGGCTTGCTCCGTTCCCTGCTAAGAGCTGGAGCCCCCACTTGGCACTGAGAGCAGGAGGGATGCCCCTACTTCTTGGGTGGAAAACCCCACACATACAGATCCCATAGAAAGTAAGAATAACCTTGTAAAGCCCAGAGCCTCCTAAATGTGCCAAGAAGAGCCAAGGACTTTTCTTGCCCTCCCATCAGCAACCAAAGTGATGAGGTGGCCTTAGAAAAGAGACAATATCAGGCCCACTTATGCTTTTAAAGACCTAACACTGGTACTTCCAGCAGCAAAAAGTCTTTTGCTTCATAAGTGCAGAGATACTTTAAGTTTCCTCCTGCTGGAAATCCGTTGCATTCTGTTCAAATGGTCTTTTTACCAAAAAAACAAAATACACCCAATTTTCTGGCCAGTTTGCCAAATTGCTTTCTTGGGGTCTAGTAACAGCAATTCAAAATCCTTCAGCTCCCTAGGGAATGAAAACTGCGAAGGCAGCTCCGAGGCTGGGTTTTCAGGACTGCCATTTGACGGTTGTGTGCCCCGTGCCAGAAAATGGCCAGTGAGGGGCAGCTGCTGGAGTGTGGTGGTGGCTGGAGGAGAGCAGGTGAAAATAAACAGGTGGCACATACAAATCATGGAATCACTTTGGTTGGAAGAGACCTTTAAGCTCATAGAGTCCAACCATTCCCCCAGCAGTGCCAGGCCACCACTAACCCATGTCCCTCAGCACCACAGCTCCACAGCTTTGAAACCCCTCCAGGGATCACGGGGACTCCACCCCTGCCCTGGGCAGCCTGGGACAGCCCTGGACAACCCTTCTGGGGAAGAAACTGTTCCTCAGCTCCAACCTAAACCTCCCCTGGTGCAACTTGAGGCCATTTCCTCTTCTCCTGTCACTTGTTCCTAGGGAGACTGACCTCACCTGGCTAGAAACTCCCTTCAGGGAGTTGTTGAGAGCCAGAAGGTCTCCCCTGAGCCTCATTTTCTCTGGGCTGAACAACCCCAGGTACCTTCATACAGATCTTTAGAGTGGTTGCCTATCTGTTTATATGAATGGGAGCAGGACTCGAAGTAGTGTGAGGGAGAGAAAAGGCACAAGAGGGTCAAGGAAGGTGAAGAGTTCTTGCCTTGAGAGCTGCTGGTTGGGTTTGTCTCGCTGGTCGAAGCTGCCTGAGCCAGCTCTCGTGGAGAGGTTTAATTCCATGAACCTGCTGCTGTGGCACCTCCTCACCGGGGCAGGGATGAGTTCAGGTCTTTTCCTTTGATGTGAAGCGGCAATTGCACCGGCTGAGGAGGGGGTGGCTGCACCCAGCAGTGCTCCTGCCGGGAAATCTCGGAGGAGCTGTTTGGGTGGGTGCCCGTGTCCGTCTCCCTGCGTGTCACTTAATATATTTGTGTTTTCCTTCTGTGCAGGAAATGAGATTTTGCTTTCACGGCCTCATAGCCCATCCTATTGATCATATTGACCACGGAGGAACGTAGACTAGACATGAAGCCTTCTGGATCCACAGTTGTGTCTTCCATAGTGCCGATTCTGGAAACCACACGCTGAACAGTCATCGGATCCTGAAGAGACTGTGACTTTTACTTGTGCTTTTTTTTTTTTTTTTCGTGCCACCCACCCCATTTTTTTCCTTCATGGAGAGATAAACTGACTTGTGGAGACTCAACACCCAGTCATCACCTGAGGAATGTACTGTGACAAAACCCTGCAGGCTTCTGGATTGGGTTTTTTCCTCCCCTTCTGCTTTCTCTTCCTTTGGCTTTATTTATATATTTTGTTCTTTCCTTTCCTCTTTCCCCTGGCTCTTGCTGCTGCACCTCAGACGGGTGCAGGTGACGGAGCGCTGCCCATCTTGCCACGGACGCCGGGCCAGGTGCCGCCAGTGCAGAGCCCAGTTCCCGCCAGCTGCCCGTATACCTTGTGAAGTGACATTTTATACAAAATGTGCCATTGCAGTGATATAATTTCTTTTTTTGATTTGTTTTCCCTGGATGGATAATGGATCATTATCTCCTCTGAAAGGTGTGTATGTGTGCGTGTGTGTGCGAGTCACATCGTGTGTGGAGCTGCCTGCCAGTGTGCCCAGAACACCTCTGGAAGTGCTGGAGTCCCCTGTCAGGTGAGAGCAGGCCAGGAGCTTGTGTCTGCAGTGGCAGCCAGAACACACACCATGAAAAATGTTGACATTTCTGTACCCATAAGTGTATTTTTTAGCTGCCACGCTAACCTTAACAAACAGTTCTGCAGCCTGCAACGGGGGCAATGTCAAGTTAGCTTTGGAGCTGTGGATGAATGGGATCCATAAGGGTGCTAAAGATTTTCCCCGGTGTCGTTTATTCGTCCTTAACGCCCTGCTCACGATCGCAGCCGACCAGTTTCTCAATGGCAAGGTGATGGAGGCAGCGCCTGCGTATCCATCCGCTGGTAACCCTGAACTGGATTCTGAAGTAGCCTTTTTTTACCTGAAAAAAAAAAAATAGGATTTTAAAGACTTGTTGAATGCGAACAAATATATGCAATTCCTCCAGCCACAGAAGCACCTTGCTCTGTGTGCAAGCTGTGAATAACTTGCAACCTAATAATCGAAACACTTGGTTTGCTCCCAGCGCAGTTGAGGAACAGAAACGCCACAGGACCTGTCAGGTTACAGTAGGAGGCTTGTGAAACGTGTCCTGTTCCTCGTGTGGCTGAAGCGCAGTGGATGCCACTCGTTCTTCTGTGGCCTGAGGAACAGCCCTGCGACTTACTGGTACTACCTAGAAAAGCCTTCTGTGTTTGGAGAGTTCCCCGCTGATGTCACGTCAGCTGGTTGGAGCGGAGCGGTGCTGGTGCCTGCTGAGGCACCCGCCACAGCCACGGCACGGGGCATCGCTCCGGCTGGACGTGCCGCGTCCAGAGAGAGCCATGAAGTGGTGGAGAAGCTCCTGCTTCCTCCTCTTGGTCCCTCATCGGCCAAGGCCGAGCGCAGTCGAGCGCCAGGAGGTGCCATCGGCGGTGGCTGCTCCGGATGGAGCTGGGGATGGAAGGGCAGCGAGCGCCACGGTGCTGCTTCCCGGTCTGGAAGGGGTCACGTCACCCCCGGAACTGTCTCCCTCGCACGACAAGCCTCTGTGTGTTAAAATATCGTCCTGCTCACACACCACTGGTTGATGTTTTGTCCGGGTTTCTTGCTGTACTAATTTTGTGATGGATCTTATGTATTAAAAATATATATGTATAAAATACAAAAGGCTGGTAAAGTAACCGGTAAACAGGACTTAAAAAGCAGTATTTTTCTTTTACGTGACATTTTCATAACCAGACAAAAAAAAAAAAAAAGGAAAAAAAAATAAAAATATACAAGAACAAACCCCAACCCCACAGCGAGCCCAGAGAGGGCTGGCAGGGGAGATGGGTGGTGTTGGGCCGGCCTCGGCCCCTTCTTGCCCCGACGGCGGCTGCTCAGCGCAAGAGCGTGTCTCGGAAATTGTAAACATATTTTAAAAATTTAAAGGCTTGCTAATCTTGACCCCGTGTTAATACCAGAATAACAAAACCCACAGAGGAACTAATAATCATTATTAGAGCCTATTCCAAAATTGCATTCTATTATTATTAATGAGGCAGATTAGCATTTTTTCTTATTCACAAGAATGTAAAGAGCTTGGGAAAGATGCAACAATTACAAAGCGAAGAATTTATTTTTTTTTAATTTAATGACAAAACACTCCAAAATGGTTAAGGGTTTAGTGCTTATTTTATGTTGTTGGTTTTGTTTTGGTTTTCCTTTTTTTTTTTCTTTTCCTGTTTTGCTGAGAAATCATTTTATTTCTGTTGAATTTTGTACATAAATATTTACATGAGATTTGCATTTCCTCACAGCCTATTCATAGTCATGGTCTGTACTGGGAATCTTTTTCTTTTTGGCTTTATTTATTTATTTATTTATTGGGTCTTGTATTGTTTTAAATAATACAGCTTACGGGGAAAAGACGAACTGGTTTGTTAAATGAGGCAATTGTCTTTCATGCTGATACGACCAGAGAAACAGAGAAAATCTACACCACGATTTTTAAAAATGGAATTGCTAACCCAAGTGCCTGCCTGTAAATCTTTTTCTAATAAGGCATCTCTATGTTCGCTTGTACTCAGGATGGTTTTTCCATCCCATTCCTTGGAGAAGAAAGAGGGGAAAAAGCATTTCCTATTGTCAATGCTGCCATGCAGAGCAGCCCTTGCCGATGCCAGGCTGCCCAAGCCGTTACCACCATCGCTTCTCTCCAGCAGCTGGCTCTGTAATGCTGAAAGGGATGGGTTGTGGTTTTTTTTTTTTTTTCCCCTCCCTCTGTGCCTCTGATTACTGTGACCATAGTAAAAAGTCTAGACAAAACGGATGAAATCATCACCTTTTGAAAGATCTCATTACATCATGCACTTTAAATTCCAAAATTCATGTTGCTGGCAGGATCGGGGTTTTTTTATCTCCCCACCCTAGAGTAAAACAGCAGCCAGCATATGCCCAGGGATCTGACTTTTGTGAGGAGGGTTCCTTGGTTGAGAATGGCAGTGAGAAGAGGGATGGAATAGGAGAACACAGGTAAGCAGTTTGGTGTGTATGGATTCTGACCAGTATTGTCCCATCCTGCCCATTTCAACCCTCATGCTCCCACTGGCACCATCATCTCCCACTCCAGCTGGGATAGACGGGTGAGGACGAGGGGGAGATGAGAAGCTCAACGATGAGGGTGACCTCTCCTCACCTCCCCTTCCCTTGTCATATACTTAAAAGAGCGCTGCAGGGAGCTAATAAGGCAAGGCTTGGCTCTCCTCCACTTGGCGTTGGCTTGCAGGGGTGTTTGAACCACTCTGATGTGGACGGCTGCTTTACAGCCCTGAATATTCAGCTGCCATAGAAATGCTCTTTAGCTGACCCTAAATTTGTACCATAATGGCCCTTGGTGGCTAGACAGTTAATGCCAGAGGTGTGGTCCCTTGGGCTTACTTTTATTTATGTTTCAGGCCGGCTTCTTTTCTTAAAAGTGTGCACTTGTAAAATCCATTTTCCTTTCCCACCCCTCCCGACTGTGCTATAATTTTTATTCTTGCTTCATCAGCAGCCCTGAGATTTACAATTAAGTGCAAAAAACGGTGTTAAGGTTGTGACACGCACAAAAGCAAAGAGATTCAAAGTTAAGGGTGAAACTCTATCCTTAATTCACTCAGTGGGTGTTTGGTTTTGGTTTGGTTTTTTTTGGTTGGTTTTTTTTTGGTTTGGTTTGGTTTGGTTTTGGTTTTTTTGTTGTTTGTTTTGTTTCGTTTTGTTTTAATTTCAATACTTCTTTTTCTTTTTAGGGGGAAACAAGAAGGAAAAGGGAGCATAACACTACAGCCTGAGCATCGACTGGTGGTCGCTGGAGCCAGATCCAGGGCATCAAGCCACCGCACACTGCCGCTTCGAACCGGGCTGCCAAATTCCAGCGCACTCAGAGGATGACCCGCAGCAACCCCATTTCAGGCTTGGGTGTCTCTTCAGCAGAGGCTGCCAATTAGAGCAAGCGGTGCCAAATTATTTGGCAGATCTGTGCCACGGACAGACAGCCAGTCATAGATTCGCGCTGGTTTCCTTGAAGTAATTACCATGACAATAACACGAACTTGAATAAAGAAAACATTTTTACAGCAGAGGAGAGAGGCGTGAGAAGAAGTAGGTGGGGAGACAGTGACAACTGATCCCGTTTCGCTGGTGAAATCTTGGATTTGGCCCATGACGCCAACCCTATCACTGGAATGGTGTCTGCTGCTGCCTTTGCATCTGCCGAGCCCGCCAACGTCACCCGGTGCTCATAGGTTGGTTGGTTTCCTGGGGTGTTTGGTGTCAGAGGACACAAGTTTACAGTCATTGCCGCATGACCTTGGCCTCCCCCCCCCCCCAACCTGCCCACGTATAAAGAGTGAGAACAGAAAAGGAACAAGATATGCTGGAGGAGAGATGCTGGTGTAGACATGCACTGGGGAGAGTTGAGTGACTCCAGGGTGAGCTAGTCATCCCCATGAAAACCACATCATGCTTTTGGCTACAAAAGTCTTACAATGAAGGGAAAGCAACACCGTGTTGGCCATAGCTCCAGCAGTGTGTTGGCCATGGCTCCAGTACCCTGTTGGCCATGGCTTCAGTACCCTGTTGGCCATGGCTTCAGTACCATGTTGGCCATGGTCCCAGCACCACATTGGCTATGGCCTTAGGGGCCCTGCAGGATCTACACCATTGATAGAGAGAATCTGGACACAAATTTGACCTCCATCCAGACAGAGAGATGGGTTCCCTCAGATGGGGCATGGCAGAAATCTCCTGTGTGTATCTCTACAAGGATATCTAATTCTAGCCCGAAACAAAGGCAGTTGGTGCACACTGCCACTTGAACACGGCTGGGAAAAATAGTCTGTCAAGGGGAGTTTACTTCCTTTGTTAATAAAAAAGAAGAAAAAGAGTTTATGGATCTTATCCTGAATATGAATATTAAATAGACTAGTTGTGGGAATCCTGATTTTAATTTCCTATGTCTTTATTTGGAATTCTACTCCCTCTTGGAAAGGTGTCTACTTAAATATAGGGGGAAAGGGAATTTAATGAATTACAAAAAGGGTTATTTTACATGGAAAATGTGTATTCCTGGCTATTTCCATTTAAAGAACATGACATTAGTGTGGAAATTGCCCCTTATGAACAGGTCATTAATGTCAGCTCTACTAAAACTGACATCACCTGCTACTATTTTAATTGTGTGTTTTACTAATGCTAACCATTTTCCTGACAATAGAACCCCCATAAGCTTAATGAATCTTTGCAGAATACATAAACCAAGGTCAATATGTAAGAAATGCTTCAAACGTTCAGAAACTCTCTCTGCAAAGCTGAAAGAAAAGTTTATTATTCTTTTGCATTCATAAGAATAAGAGCAAAAATAGAAATTGTACGCAATATGTTTTCCAGACCACAGTACATAAAAAGCTTTGATGCTTTTGGGAAATCTTTTCGATTAGCTACTATTTTATATGAAGAAAAGGACTTATTTAACCGGGTCACATTTCCAAGATTTATTCTTTATTTTCCAATACAAGTGGCATATTAAAAAAAATAAAAATCCCGAATGCTTCCTTAGTGTCATATGTAACAGTCACATTTTTTTCCCATGGTTTGGGGGGTGAGGGGGGTGGGGGGAGAGAGAAAATGAAATCCAGATTTGTAATTCCTAACAGAAGAAATTCGATCCTTTCCAATGTTTAAGTAATATTTCCTGTAAAACATACGAGGCCATCTGCAGAGCTGTTTCCAGACACATTTTGAAGTGGCAAGGGCAACTGAAAGAGACCCGAATGGAGGCTGGCATTTCACCTTTGGGAGATGGAGCATTAAAGGTTTCTAAAAGCTGGTTCTAGAATTTTACAAAGTATTCAAGCACTGCATAGTTCATAATTTGTTTAATTTACCTACCTTTTATAGGTACGGGGAGGGGGGGAAATCCACTCTGTAAGAGACAGAATAAAAACCAAGACAGCTGTAAAAAGGTAATGTACAGCTATCGAGAATGCTTCATGATTTTAGCTGATTGAAATAGTATTTTATTCTTTACAGGCCCCGTGCAAAGATTATAGGGAAATATTCACCTAGAAAAACTGTACAGAGTGAAACATATTTGGGTAGACAACAGAAACACCGAACCCTTTTTTGCTATTTAAGTCTATTATGGAATTTTGTTTTATTGTTGATCTCCAGGGTCACCTTATGAATTCGTGTTAGTAAAATGTTACGGCCTCACTATAATATTCACTTTGTGGAAGGGCCTGCATTTACCGAACCTCATCCGAGATCGAATATAAATGAGAAACTTGCATCTCTCTTCAAGGAATATATTTTACACTGTTTTCTCCTCCTTTTGAATTACAGACAGATTCTAAAATTGAATTCTCTTTCTTGTGCCAGGATTCGGTAAAATGACTGAACCTCAGTCAGATTTACCTTTGAAATATGTCTTAAATTTAAAATTTGCATCGTTCAAATAGTTAACTTCAGGGCCAGATTCTGCCCTCAGATGTGCATATTTGGGAACCCCATTACCTTTCCTGAAAATAATGTGATACTGTTTGGATGCACTCGAATGAGATACATTACAGTGCTACCTTCTGTCATTCCCTCGTAAAACTCAATATTTGCTGCAATTTTTATTTCACTGGCTGCTGTAGCCCTTTCTATTCTGTCAGTACCAACTGGCCTGCTGGATATTTGTACCTGTCCTCTCACCTCTCTGCCTGTACTGCTAAGATTAAGTAAGACGGGTAGAATATAGATGGTAAAGCCTATGAAATTTAAAAATAGCCATCTGTATCTGTGACCAGTTTAACTGTGTTTGCAAAGCAATTTCTGCAGCTTGAAGGGCTTTGGCCAGAAGTGGGGTGCAGTCGTGAGTCCTTGCCCCACACATTCCCTCCTTGGAGCCTCAGGTCTCCAGCAGCTTTTGTCAAAATTGAGTTGAACAAAAAGTTTTCTGAGTATGGAAAATTCATTGCATTGGTTGCACCAGTGTTTATTTATTAATAAAATGAAGCTTATTTCAGTTTCCACACAGTGCTTCCGGCTCTTCTTTTCACCTGTGGGATGGATGAGCCCTCTACTAGCAATTTTCTCGGCTTCACATGAGTACTTTTAGACCCTCTCTTTCTAGACACCAAAGGCAGAAGGATCCCACCAGGAGCCTGGTGATCCTGCTCATCCAGTGGTCTAAATCCTGTGGGTTAATTTGGGGTTGAAGAGATATTCAGCTTACCATGAAGCATGGCTGTGAGTTATTGCAGCCTCCCCCTGGCACTCTGCATGCTGCTGTGGGTCAGGAATCCTCACCATCCTACAAATGGACTGACTTCCCCAGCTCCCCTCAACTTGTTTTATTTCCTCTTGTTCAAGCAGAATTTATGACATGGAATTTCAAAGTTAACACAAAGTGAGCAGAAGGATACATAGGAAACCATTTTCCAGTTTAGAGGGCTTTATTTTTTGCAGTATCTTGCCCATGCCACCAGCTGCTTTTGGCACGCGGTGCCACAGCATCGCGACTGCGCTCTGATCCCGTGTGAAGTCAGAAAAAGCCTTCAAAACTGTCACTTCCATTTCCTACCAAAAGCAAAACACTTCCTCCAAGGAAAGCACACATTACAGCTGAATTATAAATGAGGACTTGGTATTTTTACACGGTACAAATCGGAGGCATTCTCCATATTGTTAGAATACCAATTTTATTTTCCTGGTGTATAGTACCCAGTGCAGCGCGGCGTCCCCGGAGATAACGGGTGTTCTCCGGAGATTACTTCAGCATTGCATTACTGCTATCACATATCCATTATATATACTCTTTCAGACAAGTGGAAATGTTTTCACAAAAACAATCTGGAATCTTGGCTTAAAACCCAAGCTTGCTGTCAAGGCAAACAGAGTAGCCTCAAAGAGGACTTATTTTTATTTTGTTCAGACAAGTATGTTGTTTCTGGATTATAATAAGGGAAAATATAGCAGCTATCAGTCTTCAGTTTATTTGACAAGCTTCCTCTGACAAACCTAGAGGAACAAGCTCTGGCCCTGCAAAACTCGTTCTCATTCAGGTATTCCCTTTGGTCCCGGCACTTTTATTAGTGTGATTAAGGGCCACACACATGTTTACAAGACAGGAGTCATAGGATGGGATGATATATTTGCTTGGCCGTTACTTATTTTGCAAAGTTTTAAAAGCCGTGGCTGTTTTCAGCGCTTGTTGCCGTCAGCCAGTACTCAAAGAGCTTGTCCCATCACCTATCAAACAAGGTCAACGAGCAGGCCATAATCAGATGCCAAATAAACAAATGCAAACTTGAAATCAAGTGATTTACTGTCCATTTTCATTAAGTTCTATCCAAGGAAGCAAACACTTTATGCAGCACAAGGGACCTTTGGAAAGGGTCAGCTGCTGTGCTGCAGTGAGATACGGTGTGATGGTTTTCACCCAAATGGGGTTTAATGACACCGAGCGTAAAGGGAAGGCTGCCTTCTGTGGGGAAAAATGTGAGGCAAACAGAGCAGCATCTCCTCACCTTGCAGCAAATCCTCCTTTGTAAAGTCTGTGGAGCTTTAATATTCATGTGTTTACATTACTCCGAGTTTTCTACTCTTTAGATTTTTCCCTGTGCTACCAGCTAAAGAAAGTCTTGGGACACAGGAGATTCTGGCTGCATTATAAAACTCAGTCCATTTTAAAGTTAAAATTTCAATTTGTTTAAGGATTATGGCGTGAAGTTGGTTTGCTCTCAAGTAGAAGGACACCTTTAGATGGTGAGGTCTTCCCTCGATGGAAAATAAAGAGCCATGCAAAGATCAGACTGTCTTTTAATATGGCTGTGCCCTGTGTATGGTGGGACTGCAGCACCCTGACTGGGATCTGTCCCCAGGATGGGTTATGGACACATCCAAGGAGAATATTTGGGTTGACTTGGGCTGTGGGGATGTTATACAGTGCTGCTGTAGAACAGTGTAGTACAGCCAGGGCCTGGCAAGCATAGTAGGAGCTCTACTTACTGATTCTTCTTTTAAACTTCTGGGTTTAACCCGTAAAATCCAGGAATGTGTTGTTCTGGTGAGGCTCTGAAATGCCAGCTTACTCTTCTCCAGACTCCTGGTCTCCTCCCAACTCTCTACTTGGCACTGGTGAAGCTGCATCTCAAACCCTGGATTCAGTTTTGGGTCCCTCACCCCTGGAGGGATATTGAGGGGTTCAAGCATGTCCAGGGAAGGGCAACTGAGCTGGGGAAGGGTCTAGAGCACGTGTGGTGAAGAGTGGATGAGGGACCTGGGGTTGTTCAGCCTGGGGAGAAAGAGGGGCAGACCTTCTGTCTCTCAACAGCTCCCTGACATGAGGTTGCAGCCAAGTGGGGGTCATTTTCTTCTACCCAAGCTAACAAGTGGTGGGACAAGACGAAACAGCCTCAAGTTATGCCAGGGGAGGTTTAGGTTGGAACTGAGGAACAATTTCTTCCCCTTGAGAGTTGTCAAGGCCTGTCCCAGGCTGCCTGGGGCAGAGATGGAGTCCCCATTGTCCCTGTAGGGGTTTCAAAGCCATGGAGACATGGTGCTGAGGGATATGATTTAGTGATGCCCTGGGCAATTGCCGAGTTAATGGTTGGACTTGATGATTTTGAAGGTCTTTTCCAAAAACAACGATTCTATGATTTTATGTACAATGCTCTGTGAAAGCACTTTAAGTTTGTAGCAGTGAATCGACTGGGGCTGGAGTTCTGTATTCAGATGTGATGGGAAAATACACATAAACATCTCCATGCAATGTAGAACAACCCTGTTACATGTAGGGAAGACACTCTGGGTTTTGGGTCTATAAATCAGATTGACACGGTACTGGAGCACTGCTTGGGAAAGGCATGTCACTTGGAGAACACAAAATATTGAGCAACTTGAATTGTTTTTCCATGAAGCTTATCCCTTGATAGCACTTTCCTTTCTTATATCTCCTTAATACAGCATAATTTAAATGTTTTCTAGGCAGAGTTATGCTCATAATGCTTCTTTTCCAACATCATGTTGGCTGTATTGTGGATGCACTGGCGAGAAGTCTCAGTTTGCTTCTTTGCCAGTTTGTGAGCCTCCCAGTTCAAAACAAGAATGTCTAGCTTAACCTACTCTGTAATTTTACAAATAATTTCTACAAACAAATGGTTTGTTAACAGTTTTTCTATATTTGTTTTATAAATTGTTCTGTTCCCATATTTCAGAAAATTTCCCAAATGAGGCTGAGGAAAAAAAACCCAATTTTTTTCTGTCTTTTTTTTCCTAAAGGTTGCATAAATATTTCACATGCCTCTCCCTTTAATTAGATTATAACACTGGAAAGTGGCAAAGACTTTTCTCTTTCCCCAAATTAGACATGAGAACCACAAACAAATTAATTTGTGTCTCAGGGTTTTGACTGGGCCTCTTGGCCTCCTTGAGCACTAACACAGGCACTCGTGACCCTCTGGATTTCAAACGCCTGAGGGTAAAAAGCAATTATAAAAACATGACTCTCCCAGATCAGCTTTCGAATCTGCCTTGTCTCTGTTTTATTGATGGGAGATTGAAGGAAGATTCAAATCAGCTACCCTTCAATTCTTTACCAGCAGCAAAATACAGAAATCATTAGCTTTTTTCTCTGTAAATGACTTTGTCCTGCTTTATTATTCAAAACTGTCTGGGCATTTGACTTAAAAAAGCCATGTTGAATATTTATTCCTAGTTTTGGTACTTGTAAATAGTGCACAGCTTTGCTCCTTATTTTCTTTTTCAGAATATTTTTTCATTGCAATTAGAGTAGGAAACTAATTAATATGGGTATTTTTTCATAGCTAAAGGATGCACACTGACTTAAATTAAGATGATCTCTCTCTCATAGGTCTATTGTTGTTGTTAGGAAACCCCTACTGCACAACTGCTTCCAAAAGCATCCAAAGAAAATAATTCAATAGCTGGCTGATTTCACTTCTCTGTGCAATTATTGATATTCACTTCACTAAGTAAGGGTGGGATGTAAACAAATAATCCTTAATAATTACCTATGCTTATGGTGAGAAGTCTAATCAGTACCCAAAAATGGGTAGAGGAGCATTTGGTTTAAAGTTTTCAGGGACAACAGAGAAGTGGTCTAGAAGCATCCAGTCTCATAGAGGAAACTGAGCTGAGGTGAAATTATTCCTTTGAATTAGTTTCAATGTGCTGCGTGAGGGAAGGATCCTCTAACCCCGTGCTGTGCTTTAACTTCTGCTGCAGCTGAACACCCCATAGCAACTCACCCACCACTTCCCCTGCCACCTTCACACCCCCAGCTGTGGGACAGAAAGTAAAAGAAGTGAGACCCCAGGAGGATCGAGGGAAAAGGACAGCCTAATGGAACAACACAACAACAACAAAAAAGAAACAGTACTAATGACAGCATTAATAAAACTATAGATAAATTCAGTAACAGAAACCAGGGAGGCTCTAACCGTATCAGAGACGCCAACTTTCTCTGCTCCAGCCACACTGAATCACGTTGAAAACAGACAGCCCTGCCTTAGACCAGCCCTTCCCTTATATAGGGACATGACTCAGTGTGGTATTGAACATCCCATTGGCTGGTTTGGTTGTTTATCCCAGGTGTGGTCCCTCCCAGCTGCAGCCCCTCCCAGCTCCTGGGGCCAGCAGCTGCTGGTGATGAGTAATCCAAACCCAACCCAGGACACCTGGGTACCCAGCAAGGATGGTCTTTTGTTATTTGAATCTTAATGGCACTTAAAAGCATCGGATGAGGGTTGTACAGCTCCAGAAATTAAAGTGTGATATGAGAGAGTGCTTTGCTTGGCAGAAGCTGCTTGTGAAGTCCTGTGCTCCAGAAAATCTTTGGTTTTCACCCAACCCAATGTGAGACCTGGACAGTGACAGCTGAGTGTAGGAGGGAGGCTATGTGCCCATGCCAGGCTAGGCAGGCTCTTCTTACTTCTCATTCTACTGCAATAAAACACGCTGGTTTGACTTTGAGCTCAGTCCAAGTGGTGGCACAGTCCACATTGTGAGCAGGTCATATTTTGGAGGCGTCAGATAAATATGAAGGACTCCAGGCATAAAGGTGGAGCTTCACAATTTGTGTAGAAGTGAACACACCCTCCGGCCAACCTGTCACCTTTCCAAATCCTCCTGGGTTTGTCCTGCAGATAAAAGCACCGCATAGCTCCGATGAGGGCTTTCTTAAATGATACAAGGCAGACATTCAATTTTAAGAAGATGGAGCTTTATTTTTGGAATCCTAGAATGTGTACAGAATTTAAAAAGCCTAAAGCTATAATGTTTTACTGCTCCTTTGATAAAATTTATATTTAATCATATCTTAAAAATTGTTCTCATTCTGCCACTTGGTGTTACCAACCAAGCGGAACCCATCAATGCAACACTATCTATCAGCCGTTCTTTTATTTCATTCCCCTACCACTCCTTCTTAATGGTACATAAGTTAATGAATTACAATGGAATTTTGGTGAAGTACAAATTAAAATCGTGCTGGAACCAAAGGTGGGACTGTTACCCACAGGTTTTTTGTTACCTTGTTGGAACCAAAATGCTGAATCTTGACCCATTTACATTGCCAAACCTCCAACTCACAGACCAGTCTGTGTCCTTTCTTTTGAAGCTGAGTTCTTCCCAAATTTTGTGATGCTTGGACTTTCTCTGTTGTCTTCAGATCTTCATCTAAAGCTTTTCATTAACAAGTGAGTTTTAGGAAACCCTTCTAGAAGAGGTGGGAGCATTGTGTGGGATAATTGGCAGCCTGGGCCAATGAGGATGCTTGGCTGAATTTTCAGTGATGCCCATTTGCTGCTGGCAGCTAGAAGATTACGCAGGGATTTGTGCAGTGTGATACCTGTCTCTTTATCAAATTTGTCTCTTTAAAACAGTAGTTAGACTAATTAAAGCCTCTGCTAAACTCTTCCTGCAGCTACACCTGTTGTAATGTTATTGGATATTTGTGTCTGGGGATAGACGTTGGCCTTCATCACTGTGATGTTCCTGTTTCTTGTGGCAAGAATGAGTTAAATGAGTTTCTCTCAATTTTAATTATTTTTTTTTTTTTTTTTTTTCCCCCAGAACTGAAACATGTCCAGCAAAGTTGGTGGTCTCCATAAGAAATTCAAACTCTCTGCTGACCAAGTGAAAACACACATGTGCATGTATCAGACATATACATAATCTTGGCTGAGAATCAGCATCAGTGACAATTTCACTCAGTGAAATCTTAATTTTGATCCCTGCTTTTAAAAATCACGTTTGTCTCAGGAATTTTACTTAGAAGACCTTTTAACCTTTTAGTACCAAGCTGACTTCTCAAGTTGTTAATAATTCTCTCTTAAAATATGAAGACACTCCATTTTTATTCCCATATAAAGTTGAATTAAAAATTCTCATTTATTCACATTCACATGCCAGAAGGCTTTGTTTTGTTTTGTTTTGTTTTGTTTTGCTTCTTTCTTTCCCTTTTTCTCAGAAGTATCCAGCATGGACCACTGCTGCTAAAAAGACACCGGACTAAATGGAGCATTGTCAACTGCACGTGCCAATATCAGTCCTTTAAATAGAAATGATTTGTTCTTACTCTTGATAAACACATAAGTAAAAGTCTAGTCTTTTTCATTTCTGTCCTTTTCCTGGAGGAATGGGGGATCTCCCAGCGCTGTCTGTTCTTTTCCTCTGTGTTTTGCAGACAGGGGAATCGTACGCAAGGCTCAGCGCTGCCTCCTCTGAAGAGGCAACATTAAAGTCAGCACTTGACTGCACTGAATTTTACAGGATTATTCTCCCACGTATCATATTGATATCTTTTAAGTGAATGGAGTAATTGAGGAATCTTCCTCTAAATTATTGACTGGGTGTCTAGAGAAGAGATGAATGAAAAATATCTTTATCCTTGATAAAGATTTAGGTGAAATGAGTTAATCTTGTGGTTTATGCTGTGGACCCTTTCCAGTATTATTTAAGGCAAGCCTGTCTGTGGAGAGGCTGGAGGAGGGGGACGGAGGAGATCCTTAATTTTGGTGCTAGGGACCTGAGACGAGATTTTTCCATGTTTCTAAATAATTTCTCTATGAAATCAGGAGACAGAAGCAGGCGGAGAGAGTTGAAAAAAAAAAAACCCCAAACACTTAATAACTTGGCATCTTCCTGCCTCCCTATTTGTGGCCTCTTAGCATTTTGCAATAATGTTTTAGGTAGAAAAGTTTAGGGGTGAGCAGTTGGAGGAGAGCCCCATTGAGAGGCATTAACACCAGCAGGAGCAGAGAGCCCTGGGAAGGTCCCGGGCAGGACAGCAGTGCCAGCATGTCGGCTCGGGGACATTTCTGGTCTGCGTGTACCCAGCGTGATGTGTGTGCAGCTCAGATCTTCTGGGAGAGGCTAAAAGCATCTCAGCTCACTTCCAGGCTTATTTTTTGGACAGCCTGAATTTGTTCTGAAGGAAAAAAAAAAAAAAAAAAGAAAAAAAGGTAAGGGAAAACATAAATAGTTCTGTATTTATAGGAAATGTTTAGAAGGAAGTCAGAAGCTGTGACAAGGTTTTCTTCTTCCAGTAATGTCTCCTTGCATCATGTCAGTAAAAGGAGACTTTAAATATCTGATTTTCTGTATACGTAAAATTATGTGATACAAATTTGATCACATTTGCAAGGATTAAAGGATTTGATCTGCAGAATGCATTTCTCTTCCTGAGCATGACAAATGGAAGCAATTTACAGATGTCTTCTGAATATTTTTCTGAAATTATTTTTCCTGTTCTGTTTTGGTTTGGGTTTGTTTTGGTTTTGTTGTTGGGTTGTGTTGTTTTTTGGTTTTCTTTTTTCCCCTCCTCTTGTGTGCCACTAGAGATCAGCATATTTTTAGATATTTAAGCAAATAATGTCAATTTAGGGGCTTAAAAAATGATACTAAATCACCATTGAGTAGTCAAATTACCTGTGACTGGTAAAACAAAATGAATGAAGTCAGGCCTGAAGGAACTAAGAAAACAACTTTTTGCATCCATCCTTCATAGTCCCTTGTTTTTTTCAGAGGTTTTGGACATCTTTGTATTTTGCATTATATTATTTTTATTTCAAAGCTAAACCATCCTTTGTATGGCATAAAAATTAGTGTGTGCTATAGGAGTGCACCCTCATAAGCCTATTGTTGGTTTAATGCAGTA
Source organism: Megaceryle maxima (assembly GCA_024605025.1). NCBI lineage: Eukaryota > Metazoa > Chordata > Aves > Coraciiformes > Cerylidae > Megaceryle > Megaceryle maxima. The sequence continues at coordinate 6,792 of JANHGN010000479.1, read as the reverse complement.
ATGATTTTGTTTACACACCTTCAAGGCCAAAAAAAGTGTCAGAATCTTCTCAAACATCCAGGTTGTTATATTAAATTAAAATAAATATAGATTTTTATATTCCATCAATTTCTGGTTCTGTGAAGGCTGTCCACTTTTTCACTTCTACAAATTGATTAAATTTTCTATTTCATATCTGAGAGGACTCAGGAGATTTATGGATGGGATGCCTACCTTTGAAGAAGTTCTGTCTCCTCTAACACACGCTTGCTGACTCCACTGGTCAGTCTTCAAGGTCATTAATGGTTGGAAATTGTCAGTCAAAGAAGGTCTAATAATTTTCCTCCTCTGTCTCTTTATATTTAGGGTTTGGTTCCACCTGGGCTCAGGCAGTAGGTCCCACACATCTGTGTTTTGCAGATTTCAGCCACAGTGTGTCCTTGTCCATGGCATTTACATCAGTACCAGTGAAATGTGATAAATGAGCGTTTGCACACTGTAATAATTGTATTTTTCATCAGAGGACATTACAGAAAAGCCAATTTTGTCAGCACATCTTAAAGTGGGTTTCCTGCTTAAAAGCAACAGCAACAGCAGCAGAGATTAGAAATTCCCGCTGCTGTGAAATACAGAAAGTTTTGTGATACAATGTATATATCAGAAATTTCCAAGTTAATTGTAACTTATTGAAATTTTTTTTCCTCCTTTTTTTTTGTGTTTTTGTTTGTTTGTTTGTTAGTTTGTTTGGTTTTGGGGTTTTTTTGTTTTGTTTTTTTTTTTCCTTGAAAGCATCCATACCTCCAGCCCAAAGAACAGATATCATTTCATTCATGCTCAGGCTTTTCTCCTTTGATCACAACACTAATTCACTGGGAACTTTAAGTAGCAAGAGCTCAGTTCATTTAATTTAGGATTTTATCAAGGAGATTCTGATCCAAATCATTAATCTACCAGTCCCTGGTAAATAAGCCTTTGGAGTTTCAGTGATCATGGATAAAAAGAAAGTGAAGTGAGGGACAAATCCAAACATTTATATTTAGATATGTAGAGTGATTTCATGCCCTCTACTTTTTTAACTAATTGAAGAAGTTCATTTCAAATCAAGTATGTACAGTGTTCATTTGGATGAAACAGTTTCCTATAATAACAGGGGAGTTCATGTAAAGGCAATAATTGTAAGTTACTTCACCATCTCATTAGAACAAACGGAAATAAAATATTTATTGCTTGATGCTAACAAAAAAAAAAAAAAAAAAAAAAGGTGACAGACAAAGGAGGGAGAGATATTCCAAGAGTAAGTGTTTTTGCAAAGCCACTTTCACTTGATTTTTGGTGTAATTAGAAAACTAGTTTGCAGCGTGGGGAACACTGTGTGGCCAATTGAACAAAGCTCAGTGGTACCAATGTCCAAGTCCCATCTCAAGAACAGGGATGTGACAGGATTGAGTGAGAGTGTGTGTGCACATGGTGGGGGTAAAGGGCATTGCTTGGGTGGTAGAAAACTTTGGAAAACATCTTTTCTGAAGCTAGAGAGCTGCTTGTAAGTCGGGTTTGTCTTTAGCTGAATTTTTTGTGACAGAAGGGAAAAAAACAACACCCTTCATTAGCCTTGTAAATCCTGTCCCAGAAAACCCCAGGGAGCTCGCTCCCAAGAAAAGGAATCCTTTGCACAATAACCGCACGTTTTCAATCAGTCCTCTTGATCCCTGCTCTTGCTTATTCCCAAGAATCTGCCAAGTCTGTTGAACTTCCTCAGAGTGACCCTCCCATTTAATTCATGGGCCATTTTGTATTTACAGAGAGGTCAATAAAAGCTTTCCAGAGCTGCAAGCCTCTCTGTAATGGTTGTCCTGAGCAATACAGCCTGAAGAGCCCCAACAGGAAATTGGTAAAGCAGCAGCCAATTTCCTTTTGCTTTTTTACTGCCTTTTGGTGTTCCTGCTCTGTTCATATCCCCACTGCTGAATTATTCTAGAAATGGTGGGATAATTCCAGTGCCACATATGGAGGAGAGCTCACATCATTCACAGAATTTTATGCAAGGTTAATCAAACATCAGATTTATTTAATTAATACCAGTGGTTAGGCTGAAGCACAAAACTAGTGATGAAATTTTATTTCATCGACTTTGTTTCTATGTGACTTCGGACCAATTATTTTACTGTTTTGTTGTTACCCTTGCTTAAAATGGGGGCATTATCTATGTATGTTCCAGGCTGAGGTTTATAGGTGCTTTGAAATCTTTGGCCAATGTTGTAATAGCCCCAAACTTCTTCTGTCTGCTTCCGCATCTGAACATGGGAAAGAACATCTTTGTTTGGAAGAGTGAGGGGATGGCAATTACTATATTTTAGGTTAATAAAGCTGCTTCGCAATGGCTGCAACTATACTGGAAATAACTCAGTGGAACAGATCTGAAAAGTGAAATTGTTGGTGCTGAGTACCAGATGTCCACAGTAAATAAGTTTCCAGGTTATTCACTTCAGGTGATAGTAAGCCTGGTCCTGCTGACTGCAGACCCTTCACTTGCTGGAATGCGTCTTCTAGTTTAGTTTCACCCAAAAGAGATCTAGCCTGTGTGCTTCATGACAGCTGTGTGATGCTAACAACATCAGGGGAGTGGGAACTCCTGGGAGATGGCCTTCAAAAGCATGCTTCCAACCTGAGCCCAATCAATGGTGTGGATGCACAGAGGGACGTTCCTGTGCCCAGCAGTGCAGCAGCCACTTCACACTCTGTCCTGAGAGAGAAGTGTAGAATCCTAATTTAGATGCCCGGGCTTCCTGTGCAGCACCTGGGGAATGTTTAGCATCTTGGAAAGCCCCAGCTACCCATGACAGCAAAGGTCCTGAGTGTCCAAACTAATCAATGGGAAATGCAGATGATAGAGCTACCTAATCTCACACCTCCCTCAGCCTTAGTCAGTAGGTGACTCACAGCCTTAGTCCTTTGTTTTAAGGTAGCTAGTTATGTGCAATCTCCCCCAAAATCAGAAGAACAGAGGAAGGGAAGACTAAGCAGGGTCTGGTGGTTGCGTATGCTTTGCTATGTTGATATTGTATGGGGGTCTGAGCAACCTGCTTTAGTTGCAGATGTCCCTGCTCAATGTAGAGGGGTTGGACTAGATGAGCTTTAAAGATCCCTTCCAACCCAAACCATTCTACAATTCTGTGATTCTATGATAATATAGTGATCACAGCACTAAGTTTTAATCTCTGCTCCAGTAACTCTTCTGTATTTTCTTCAATGACTACTTAATGTAAAATAAATAAGAAAGTCCTTGAACTTGGTCAGGGTCTTCTTTCTCTCAGGGAAAAGCCCTAATTGCTTGTAGGCTTTTATATCTAGTCATAGGGATGTCATTATTTTCTAAGAAGTAGAACATTGACAGCACAAGACACATGCTTTTAACCCAAATAGCTGGAGAAAAAAAAAAAAAAAAAGAAAAAATTGCTTTGGAAGTTAAAGAGAAATTAGAGTCTGCTTCTTCCCTGGCTGGTGTGAACCCAGGACGGGTTCCTCCCAATCTGTGTTTGGGAAGAACAAACTTTCCATTTTGTGTTTTCCATCTGACTGTGCCCTAAGTGCTCCAAGGTATAGATACCTGGATGGGGTCTTCTGGTTTGGGATGTCTTGACAAGATGTAGGAACTTAGTGTGGGTGCAAAGCTATATTTGATATGACCCAAAATAGTAATTCAAAACAGTTGAAGATGCCAGGATCTGTTCAAGGCTAGGCAAGTGAACAGAGACTTTGAAGCCTAAGATTTGGATGTCATCACTGAATACATCCTAAGTTCTGCATCTGTGTCCATGTTATGTCTTTTTGCTCAAGATGATGTCCTTGCTGTTGCTCAAGACATGGACATTGCTGTAGATCCCAGTGTTAAGAAGGTGTCACCAATAACAATATCTCCTTAGCCCTAGTAGAGTTTTCTCATTTTCTTTTTTTTTTAGCCTACCACATTTTCCATATATTATATGGGACTAAGAAATAGTCTAAACTGAGATTATTAAAGAAAAAACCCCAAAACACTGGGGGAGCAGTAACATTTATATTCATTTTGCTTCATGTGCAGACAAAATTCAGGCTCGTGTATGAAGTTTTCCTACAGCACTCAAGGCCATCAGTCATTTGGTTCTTACTTGTGAAGCCTGAGAACACAAATCTGAATAATCACACTTGTGATTCCCTGAATTTATTCACTTATGGAAAGACACGAAGCACAATCGAGGCTCTCATGTGGAGAAGACTGAAGTCATAAACTCTAAAATGATCAGGTTACCCATCTTGTCTTGTATTATCTTTTGTGCTAGTTAAGTGTTGTTTCAAAGCTGCAAAAATAACAGCGCTTCTGTACGAAATATTTTCCTTCATTTTGCCTCTTGGTCATAAAAAGTAATCTGATACTTTTTACTTGTAAAGGTTTTTTTTTTTTTTGTAGGTTTTAGCTCTTCTTTAAGTCTTCACTCTTAAGGTTGATTTTTGTCATTTAACCTCACACCTCAAATACAGATTTTTCTCTTCAGGCTACCACTTTGATTCTTGTAGTCAATCCCAAATTTAGCAAAACTATGGATGTGCATATTCTTTTTTTTTTTTTTTTTCCCCATAATTAATAAGGTGTTGGATTTTTTGTGTTTGTTTTGTTTTTTTTTTCTCCCCTTCAGAATCTTTCTGGCAAGGATTGCACTCTCCTGGGTTTCAAGGCTGAAAGAATTACAATTCATTCAGAGTTCAAGCCTTTGTTTAAGACAATGTCCTCAGGGTTATGAGGTATGTTAAATGGCAGAAGAAAAACTACTGTTCTGGGTCTCCTGTTTGGCTGCACTGTGTCAAGTGTGTTGTGGAAAATCTACTCCTGTCAGACATTCAGACCTTGACTTCACAGAAGTCACTTCTACAACCCAGGTGGGGGTTCCTTTTGACATTGGCCATGTTGAAGCGTCAGGGCCTCACAAGCAACCAAAAACATGGTGTAGCATTAGCACAGCTCCGGGACAGGTCCACTATATATTAATTTTCCTGTTAAGAAAATGACTGGAACATGACTCAAGCTCCCTGCTAATCCTGACCCTAAATGAGGCTGTAAAGGAATGCGCAGGACCTCCTGGGTTTTGACATTCTGTGTGTGTATTTTAGTGGTCTTTAATGATGCTACCAGGAATATTTTTTTTTGCCTTTTTTTTTTTTTTTTTTTCCCCCCCATCTAAGCTCCTTGTAGCTAAAAGACTTTGCAGAAGCACTTTTTGATACCTAGAAAGAAGAAGTCTCTACCAAGTCAACAGCTTGCTTACGTCATGGATTGCCAGAAAACCACACCAAGTGATTGTGAGTTTTTAGGACGCCCAACCATGCCTATCTCACACCACACATATCTCCCTACATCAGCACAGGATAGTTTGTGCAGGAGGGGTCAAGCTGAGCCTGGCAGTGATATTTGCCAAATGTGGGGCCTCAGCTCCCAGGAGCACCCCCAGCCCATGGTTGAGGAGCCCCTAGTGCTGACTGGCTCCTGTCAGAGGAGTTAGGGTGTAGTGAGCATCACATCTTGGCTTTCCAGGATGGATGGTCCTTTCCCATCTCTTTTTAAAGAAACATTCTGATATGATATTTTTCTCCTTTCATGGGAAATGTCAACATTTATGAAATGAGAGCAAACTGTTTAAATTTTTTATAGACTGAAAAGATTAAGCTTTGGCCATCTCTAGTCAAAATTTCCCTGGTTCCCCATAAGCAAATGAATTTGAGTGAAAAAGCATAGTTGTCTGTAGAGCTGCACAAAGCAAGCCATCAACTTGTTCCCTGCAGTCCTACCTTGTTACTTGAGTATGCATAGGAATCCGAGGTGTATCTTTATAGCTCTGTATTTCCACGACCTCCAGGATTCTTTCTCTCATTTGCTATTTTATTTTGTTACCTGGATACAAGCTATGAGTCTAGTGGCACTTTAAAAAACTATAGCTTGTATATGCTCCAATTGCTGTTCTGATGAAGGAGATGAGATAAACCAGTGTTCCCATCTATGCATCTCAGGCACAATAAGGATAGATAAAGAAATGCAAAGAGCATTGCAAAACACTATTTATTACTATTTTCGATGGTGGTGAGTACTACAAATGGATCCCAGTACAGCTGAACTTCCACACAGTTGATGCTGTTGGGACATCAGCAGACTGTAGTTGCTCCATTCACTTCTGTATCTGAATCCTTAATAAAAAAAAACCATCCAAAGTTAGGGTGGAATTTGTTTTAATCAAATATCTGTGTCTTATACTGAGGCTTTAAAATAATCACTGTCCAGTGGCAAGTGATACAACATGGCATACTGAAAAACATTTCCAAATTTGCTGGAATGCAATCACTGAGGAGTTCATTTTCTGCAAGGTCTTAAAATACAGCCATGTAGTAAAAAACCCTTTATTTCATTGTCTGGCTATTCCGCCAAGTCCCTTCCTTTCTGGAATGTTTATTACATTTAGTTTCATGTGGTCTGTAAATATATATAAATATATATACACACATGTGTATATAGAAATACATTCTTCTGTTACCTCAGAAGGCTGGGTGGGCTGCCAATTGCATCCTAGTTTTTTCTGGGAAATGGTACTTGTGTTAGAATTTTAGCTACATGTGAAGATGTGACAAAACAAGTTTGCTCTCCCTGTGAGAGGTTTGCCCTCCCTGCTGTTGCTGCCTGAATCCAGATTATGTACCTTGTGCCAATCAAAATGCACTGATCTCTCTTTTTTTTTTCTAAATTTTTTTTTTTATTATTTCTGTTGTGGGGGGTTTGTTTGTTTGTTTTTTTGC
>JANHGN010000475.1:170580-184120 GCA_024605025.1 Megaceryle maxima | reverse complement strand
GGCCGCTGTGCCCGCCCCTCCCCTCCCGGCTCTCCGGGGAGGCGCGGGCCGGACCGGGCGGGGCGGCCCCGTACGGCGCGGGGCGCGGCGGCCGGGGACGGCGGCGCCGCTCGCCCGAGGAACGGCAGCGCCCGGCAGGCCGGGCTTAAAGGGGCCACGGCCCAACTTGGGTCAGCCCGCCGAGGGCCCCGTGGGACTCGCTGCCACGCGTAGCCCACTGCGCGCAAAGCGGGTCGACTCTGCACCTTCCCTGTGCAGCCTGGGGACAGGTGCCCGCCGCACCTCACGCGCTGTGCAGAACGGGGAAGCGCCCACGCAGCAGCCCTCTGTCCGGCCCTCGCGGGCAGGAACCGGCATGAAAAGCTGCCTTGTAACCAGCCCGTTGCAGGGACATCAGGCCACAACGCACACCTCTGTGAGGGAATGACACTGGCATGCCCTAACAGCCCTCCCTGCCAGCAGTGGTACCCCCGCACAGCACTGCTTTCTGTGATGTAGGCACTGCACAGCTTCCTGGCATCACCGGGCACTCTCGCACAGGGCAGGTCCTTTGCCACAGCAGATACAGCTGGAGAAAAGTAACCTGCACCGTGGTGCAATGACCGGGGCCACAGTACAGCCCTTGCCCTGCCAAGCAGTGAAACACACACACGTGCACATCTATGTGGTGCCCACCCCTGACCTACCAAGGCAGTGACACAAGACCTCACACATAGCTTGCCACACCACACAGCAACTTGCAGGTACTCCCAAGCACCATATCTACCCGGCAGCATACAGCAACATATGGAGAAACACATCAGCCTAATACAGCAACAACAGCCCGTACCCTTCAACACATGGTGTGGCAAAGCCACACAACCTGCACGATGGGATGTCAGGCTATGCAGCAATCCCCAAATACCAGCTACTCTGCAAAGGTCGTTTCCAACCTTAATGATTCTAAGAAAGTACTTTTTTTTGTACCACATGGTACCAAGTAGTGCCCCCTGCATGTTACATACCACCAGATCACACACAACAGGACAAACACAAGAGCAAGCCTAACACCATTACAATCATAACAGATTGTCTACACATGGACATGTGTACAACTGAAAATCACCACAAAGCAAATTAAAAACAATATAAAAATACCCTTAAACCACAGCATGACATCATACAGCACAGGGGGACTATTGCTGCAGTAAAAATAAGCACTCCACCAACTCAGATTAGCATTCAAAAAGGCATTCCGTGCCCTGGGCTATATAACATAACCAAATGATAATACCAGAGAAGTTGCAGTGGAAATGGGCCAAAACAGCCTCAGATGGGGATTAAAGTAAACAGTGAAGTTTTGGGATGGGATGGGGATAGAGCCATATAAACACCAGCGAGCAGAGAGTTTATGTTGGTTCGTCAGGAGCAGGCACAGGTGGAGCATGGAACTGCTGCAGTGGTAAACAAATCCTCACTGCCTTCTCAAATCCGGATGTGTCTGCAACCAGCCTGCAGCATTTCAGAGCAAATCACAGGGAAATAATCTATTAAACCATATATAGAACTGCTTGCCCAGGGAATGTACGTGTGTTTGCATGTGCAAGTGCACAAATGTGCATCCCATATGCTTTGAACCAGAAAAAAAAAATATTTTTTTTCCTCCTCCAGAGGAAAGAAGCAATGCAAAGGAACAGGAATATTCTATTTCTTTAGGAAGCCCTGTGGGTAAGGTAAGGTAGGACACTTTGCAGGCCAGAAACACCCCCAGCATGGGTAGGGCAGTACTGGACATGCTAGGGGCAGCTAAAAGGTTCCCTGGAGTCAGCCCATGGGATCATCGCAGACCCACTGCTGGGGCCTGGCTGGGTCAGCCTAAAGCCAGCTCACCTCTGGCTCCCTACAGCAGAGCAGGGCCCAATGGTTTCTTGTCGGTCAGCACTACTGTAGAGCATTCATCACACTAAATAATTATTCCTCCCAATGGCTGGAGGGAGCAGCATGTCAGCTAGGCTAAGGAAATGATTCACATGAAAAATAATAAAGGAAAGGGGAAAGGAAAGACTTGGTATAACTTCTAGCAATTCCATAAGCTGGGTTTGTAAGGAGAGAACAGCTGGGGGGGGGGGGCGGGGGGGGGGGGAGGTGTGTTGTACCTGGAGCAAGGAGGCAACAGCTTCTCACCTTCCTTTGCTCTAGAGAAATGATAAGGGGGAGCAGTCCCACACAGCAGCCTCAGAGCTGAGCCAGTGGGGATGGGAAACAAAAGGAGTTCAAGGCATTCCTCTCCGCTGCTTACGTGCTGGTGGGAAGCCTGGGTCCCTGTGTTTATATGGCTTTGGCTACAGAGTACAGGATTTTTTAGGTTAATAATTGACTGTGAACATAAAGGCTTCTCTCTCCCTCCCTCTCCCTCCTTCCTTCCCTTACTCCCTCCCTTTCTTCCTCTCTCCCTCTCCTTCTCCTGCTCCCCTGTTTCCTTCTCCCTTCCCCCTCTCTGTTTATGAGAAACAGGAATAAAAGTATTTAGGAAAAAAAGTGGTATGGTTTTTCTGTTCTCAAGTTCTGAAATGTGCAGGTGACATGCACTGTAATTGGAGTTGGATGGAATGATCAAGTGATATGTCTGGAAAAAATTAAAGAATTTTTGGCCCCAGTGCCATACCTGAAGCATAAGCAGCAGATTTCAAAGTGTCTATGGTTATGCTCTAAGGACCTATAGTTATTTCAGAAAGGAAGAAAAGGCTTTCTTTAAATGTGCATGCTGTCTTACAGAAACTGAGACTGCATTTAATTATCACACATCAACAAGGGGTAGGGAAGAAAGGTTGCAGAGGAATCGCCAATGTGTTTACTGTCTGATAGTGTTTGTTTGAAAGTTATGCATGCTATTGCAAATCAGACATTCTTGTATTTTGGGTGCACTACACATTTGTTTACACTGAAACAGTCTAAAAGTCTTTGAAGCCAGCTGGTAACAATTAACACCTACATATCAAGGTGTTGCCTGTAACTATCCCTGCATCTTCAGTCTGCACAACTTTCTGAAAAGAAACCATTTATCAGAGAGCTGGTCATGGTATTTTTCTTCTTGGGGTGGGAAGCAAGGAGGACACAGCACTTTTTTTCCAAAGTACTTTCCTCCTGGCGTGGCTGAGAAGCCAAGTATGGGAGGACAAAAAGCATTGAACTGGAATTCCATAAAACTACAGCCTGAGTTGCAATAAGGTGAAAGAGAGCTGAAGGTAAGTTTTAGTTATTTCATCTCTACAGCATTTGCTCCTGCATGGGATCATCAGGAATTATTAGAAAAAAATAATTCCCTGGAAAAAAGTACCCCCTGAACCTTTGAGAGCTGAAGGCTTCCAAACCCCAAAGCAGCTGCAGAATCACATACACCTGGTTTTGTTGGACACACAAAACTTTTCAGAACCAGGTCACGCATATCATCCTTATGCCCACTTTAATCTTACACAGAGTAAAATACACAGTTTTTAAAAACTGACTAACAATGGCTTGTTTTTACTATACTGTTGTGCATCTAAATCATATTTCTATAAACCATAAATCTAAACCATATTTCATTCTAAGGAGATCATCATCCAGCTAATGCTGTAAGCAGCCTAAACTGGCTTTGCTTTGCCCCCCAGAGGAGGACTTCTGCTTCCTCCCTGCCCCAGCTGTTTGTTCCCATCCATTCCCTTTCGTGTGCCATCATGCACAGTTGTAGGTCTGTGCAATGAGATGCTGTGGAAATTAATTTTTTTGCCAGATTAGCTTTCAGCCAAATCAGTTCTGCAGAAACCAGAAAATCAGGAGAAATCAGAACTGAGTTTCCTAATGGGTTTTAAAGCCTATGCTGGCCCAAGGGAGGGCATAGCACAGCAGACGGCAGCCTTTTTCTTTTGGTTCATACCAGTTTACAGTGCTTCACAGGGCAGCTCTCTTGTAAAAGTTTCAGACACAAATAGTTATACATATCCATGAGGTAATATTCATAATACTCATGTATCAGTTTTGTGAGAGGGGATGAGTTCATTGTCACTGACAGATACTACTGTTGTCTTCCTCCCCTCCTATTGCCCTTTCCCACCTGTTGCTTCTTGGATATCTCCATGAGCCATTTCAACTCATTGGTCTGGTAGAAAATAGAGAAAAAAGGAAAAGATCATTTTCTGCGTTGCTGACAAGCGAAGACTGCTCAGGGAAGGATCTGACACATCCCAGAGTAGACTTGAGGGTGAGGGCAGGGCCCTGCAGCTGGGAGCAAGAAGGAGAATGGACAAGACTTCCACTTTCATCAACCTTAATAAATCGTTTGCCCAGATGAGCGCCTTAGCTAATCTACTGCATTTTCTTGTCACTTTGTACTACAACTGACTTATCTGGCATCCCCTCTGGTTCCTCTCCACACAGGTTGTGGACTGTCAGGACCATGCACTCAGTTCCAGAGCTCCTGAGCGCCAGATTGTAAACTCTACAGCCACAACACAAGATGCTGACCAGGTATAAGCTCACTTTACACCATCATCATCATTTGTGCTACATCAACCCTCTGTGTTAAAAGTGTAGGACTTCAATCTCCTCTGTACTGTTTCACAGGACAGCAACGTGGTTGCATTTCCATGCTTTACCCAGGTCATGTTGGTACTTCTGGGAGTCTCCTGCTGTACAGACACTACACCAGTAATGCAGCTCCACTAGTATCCCTGCCCTTCCTCCTGGCCTTTCCTGACCAGTAGTATTGCATTAGCACAGTGCCAGCCAAAGGATTAGAATTTAAGACTTCTCAATTCATATTTTTCTAAGTTGAACGGCTCTTACAGTTTCTCTGTTTTAACTGGAAATTGCAATAAGGATAATCAACACTTTGTTTTTATGTTTACAAGGCTTTATCTAAAGACAGTTAGCAAATGTCAGTGATGATTTGCAAGTATTGTGCCAGCAGACATGGACTGGTTAAGCAACTTGCCTAAGAACACAATGGAATTTTTCCTGGGTTTACTGCTAAAAAGACAACACAAGTTTTGACCTTCAATTTTTGTCTCTGAGCAGCACCTCTTTCCTACACCATCACCCATTAGCCATTTAACTATTTGACATCAGTAGCCAGGGCTGCCAAAGATGCTTTTGGAGCACTATTGTCTCAGCATTTTTCCTACCATTAATAAACAATATAAAAGGAATACAGTCAATCTGAGTTCAGGTACATTCCAAAAAGTCCTAAAAGAGCATTAACAGGTTATTATTACAGGTATGTTTTGTTCCTGGTCTTCAGACTGGAATGGATTTGGGGATAGAGTTGAACTAGATGAAAAGAAAAAACTTGATCATTTAAATCAATTTCATAATCCCTGGAGATCTGATTTGTGATTTTTCAAACTTTTTTTCTGTTAACACAGTAAAATATATTTGTTCGCTACTTACTGAATGTTGTTACCAGTAAAGCCTTCAATTACTAAAGTCAAAAAAGGTCATAATTCCTGCTGTTTATATTTTGCATTTCTCCTAGCTTGGATAATGAAAATCAATAAAACCACTTTCACTGCCAAGTCTCAGTGGTACAGCGTTGGTGAATAAAGCAAAAGCAAACTAGCAAACATTCTGGGGAACTGCAGTTGCATTTTAAAAAGTACAGTATAAAAAAAAATCTGTTTACAATCTATATAAAATCAGATTCTTGCAAAAGTTTAATTTGAACCTAATTTAAAGTTGAAATAATAAATAAAGGAATTGTAAGATAGACTTGAAAAGCAAGATGATTCTCAGTTTCCATTCATGATACCGCCCTTAGTTCACATCAAATCTTCTTTCTGTTCATATAACTATATTGATTTAGCTCAACAAAGAAATTTTTTTAATATCTGTGTTCTATAAGGATCTGAAAGAAGAGAGTGCTTGAATAGCCAGTACTATATCCACTGCAATATCAAAATAAAAGTGCGGAGCCAGATGGGAGAAATGCAGTTTCGGTTAGTGTGGGCGGAATCATATCTCTCCCTTCAGATGAGAAAGGTCCCTTCTCCCTGCTACCATTCCAGTAAAGGAAAGCTGGCAGAAACCTCTCATCAGCTGGGGCAGCCAGCAGGGCTGTAATAGCCTGTGCAGTAACAACTTATGCATCCTTCCAGGTTCTATTGGCACCAGGTATACCTGTCAATATATGCATGCCTGTAAAAGGCTGAGCACACAGGAGCTGAACACTGAGGGCCAAACCCCACCCTGCAGTGTGGAAAAGAATGTTTTGCTTGCATGAGAGTTGTTGATAACAAGCTTTGTTTATAGTGTAGGCAGAAGATGGCTCTGTCTAAATAGATCCAAAGGATATTTACATTCTTAAAAGTTTGTCAGGTGCAGAAATGAGTCTCTCAAAAAAACCCAAAGGTATTTTTGGAGAAATCCTGAGGGGAAGGAAGGAAAATCTAAATAGAGACCCCGGGGATATTTGTGTATAAGAGTTACATGTTTTAAAGATATTTTTTAAATGGTCCTCAGCCACAAAGTTATGTAAACACTTTAATGATACAATCACTAGAACTTACAGAAACAGAGCAAGAAAAGCATTTTGAAGCTAACATAAAGGCATAGGTGGATATGCCCCCTTATTAACTCAGAAAATCTTACTGTTGTATTCACTTTGACTACTAAAGTCTGCTTCACTCCAATCTCAACTTTATTTTGTATAAGGGGTGATTTTGTAGTCCATGACCAACACTAAGGTCCCATTTATCACTTCATCAGTTTAATTCTTTTTCCATCTGTGGTAAACATTGGCCAGGATTAACTGCTGTGCCAGGATGGCAGGATGTTTTCCCAGGACATCAAGGAAGGGAACAAGGTGACCTTCTTCTCTGCAACAGCACAGAAAAATGCAGCACTTTGTGGAAGGGATGTCTTGTGTTAGCAAATGTTATCAGGCAGTGAGACGGTAGGGAGTCTGTCCAGCCCTGGGCTCTCCCTCATTCTCCATCGTAAAACTAAACTATGAACTTGAGGTTTCTTTATTGACTCTGTGATAATGTCAGCTGTGTACTACTGGCATTTGGTCTGAGCCACTCTTCCACCATGATCTTGCTCACTGTACAAATATGGTGCACTGAGGGTATGTGGCAAATTGAGGTTAGGCAGAAGCACATAGGCTGCCCTGAAAATCAGTCAGGCTTAACTTTTTCCTTATGGGGATTTTTTGACATAAGTTCTCTTCTTTTGAGCTAGAATGGAAAACAAAGGTCCTGTGCTTTTACTACACCACTGATCAAGGAGATTCAGGTTAAGATCTGACACAGAGCATTGTGTTTTAAATACATATTTTAGAGCCCATGTCCATGGGATGCTCCCATCCCACATGACAGCTTTGCAGTGGTGATTTGCTCTCCTGACCACGAGGATGGATACTGTCATCTTCCTCGGGAGAGTGCTGCTAGCTCCAAAGGACAGCCTGCAGCTGCTGCAGAGCAGCATGCTACATTGGCTTACTGATCTGAGCAACTGGGATGTTATGCTGACTCTCTGTTCTTCCCACCCTAAGGCTACTCCTGTAGCAATGCAATTTATTCATCTCTCCTTGCTGAAAGCTGTGCCTAAAGGCACAATATGGCCTTTGATTATCTGAGGGAAAGAAAGAAGTTTTCAAGGGCCACCACTATTTCTATTTAATAGTATGTAATTTCCAGATTCTATTTACTTCTAGCTTTTAGCACTGATTTCATTTACTTTGGATTTCATTAGCTGTTCTGTTTGCAGCCATTGTTTGTGGCTGCTGACAGCAACAGCGATACTTGCTTTAACCTGGTCAGTATATATAATTTTAATGAATGTATGTGATTTTAAAATGTCCATTTTAGCAGAAAAACAATAAAAAGACCATTTACATCACAGATGAATGTTCAGGTTTTTAAAAAGCTTCTTATCAATTCTCAGTTTTCTGTTTCTTTTGCCTTCTCCCTTTCTTCCTTCAAGGCTATTTCATACTGTCCAGTATTAGGAGCTACAGATGCTAACATTTTTTACCCCTGTAAGCTGTGGGCTCCCTTGCCAGATCAGCCAGGGGGGCAACCCAAAGACAGAGGAAATTTCAATCCCTGAGATCACAAATCAATCTCTAACAATGCAACAGGCAGGAGAGAGGACTCATTGAAAAGAGATGCTGCGCCTGCTGCCAGCTGCATTACCTTCAGCAGCTGAAGGAGGAGGGTGTACAAGTGGCTGTTCCCCTCCCTTGACCACAAAGCATTTACTTAAAAAGGATGCCAGAAGAAGGATTAAAGCAGGGCCCTCCTTCCTCTCCTTTGTTCAGGAGGAAGGGAGCATAAGCCCTTGGATACCAGCATCTGGGCTCACCTAGTAGTCCCAGTCTACTCCTATTTGCCTTCCCCTTGTACTTTGCCATCAAAACTGGAAAGGACTGCTTCATGTTCCAGGAATGGCCTTGTGCTTTGCAGGAATATCAGAGCTTCCAGCCTGCTCCATAAATTGAACTCTGCTTATGTAGATGGTGCCTACACAGATAATCTGGGTCAGGCGTGCTAAGCACTCCGCCTTGCCTTTAATGTCTTACCAAGGACTCTCCCTCACATGATCCCTTTTCCAGATGGTACCTAATCCTTGTACATATCCAAAATCCTCCAGCTATGATTTCTTGATCTCCTCAATGATGGATGTTTTTCTTTAGTGTATACAGTACACAGTGTGCTTTCTGCTTCTACAGCACTTCACAGTATTTCCCAACAGTATTTCAAATTCTTCATTCTTTTCCACTGTATTCCAACTTTCACACCTAAGGCAACAGCTGAACACTGGTGAGCCAAGCCGACAGCATATCAGTCTGACTTGTGGTAACTGATACACACCTTCCCTTCCAAGAAGTAATTCATTCATGCAGATGTTTAGTCCAGATGTTTCTGGAATAATCCCAAATTCATTGAAGGGGAAATCTAAACAACAGCAATGTCCTCACTCTCTACTATCCAAATCAGCTTCTGCTGATGAAACCCCAGCATCTCATTCACCATTTTTCTCCCCATTCCTCCATTTACTTACTTCAGTGCAGAACTCCTACAGCCCAAGCACTCCCTATCCTTTCACTGCCAGATATGGAAAGAGTGGCCTCTATGCATCAGCAGGGATTTCAGCTGCCTCTGAAGTGTGGGAATCTGCTTCCTCTGGCTCCATCTGGGCCACAGTAACCAGCACGGACATGCCTTTCTGACTCTTCAGTGCAGTACTCTTCTCTGAGCCTCTTACCCTCAGCTGGGGCCCCAGTTGAGGTGGCAGCCTATTATCATTAGGATGAGTAATAAAACAAGTATTACTGAGATAACTGGTGCTCTCAGGGCTGGTTTTGGATAGAACATGGCCAGTAGGCAGAAGAGGCCTTTCTCAGCCATCATATTTAGTGCTTTGAATGACAGATTAATCTTCCTATTAAAAGTTTTCCAATCAATAGTTAAAACTTTCCCTTATTTTCTCTAGAGCTAGAATTTGGCCCTGAGCATGTATAACTATTCAGCATTCTGACTGCAACGTGTATTTTGTTGCTATTTGTGTGGTATTCAATATCCTGTCTTTTATATTCTCACTTCCTTCCCCTTTCTTTCCAAGGTGCCCAATAACATATTCTCCTAACAAGTGTATAATTATTTAGTTATTGCACTGTTTTATGATTGCATTGTTGGTAATTGCTCAATATTGCAAGTGATTTATTAGTAATTGCAGAGTCTTTCAGATCTGTCTTCAGTAGTAGAACAAATAGCACCTTGCATCAATAGACATCAAAGTCTTCAAGAGGGATTTTTCTTTAATGATCTTTTTTTAACTATCTTTCCTACTGCAGCCCTGAGGGCTGGAGTTTCTTTCTCTTTAAACAACATCTCAAAATTTCAGACCTGCCCTGCAGTGGAAAAATACATTACATCAGTCTTTGAATAGAGTTTTATTCTGTAGTCCAGCTATCACCTTCTTGTAGTTTCATCTGCTTCTAATAGGATTTTACTCTGGTGATATATATTCAGACTGCGTAACTCCTCAGCCACTCAGATTCTTCTTAGAGCTTTTCAACAATAATTAAACTGCAAGTGGTTTTCAGATACTCCTTTCATTTAGGCCTTCTCATCCTGACTTCAGTGGGGATTCACAGGTGGAACAGACGAGAATTCCACTTGCCTCTCATTAATGCAAGCCTTCTGGTCACACCTTGCCAGCCTTTGTGTAAGAAACCCTGTCATTTTATCACACCCTTCCTCCTAAGGGATTTCTCAGCTTTCCACCATCTATAGCAACAAACTCAGGCCTCCTAAGCTCGCCTGTGTGGCAAACAGGAAAAGATTTTCCAGCTCCTCTCAAAGTGCCTGGCGCTGTGCCTCGAGTTTCCTCTGCCTGCCACTTACTGCTGCGGCTTCTCCCTGCCACTAGTGCCTGTTGGGAGCTCTGCTCTTACTTCCCCCGTGTGAACACAGAGCTAGCAGGCAAGGCAAACTCTCTCATCTGCTTAACAGTTTACATTCAGCTTCTCCTTGGTTACATCCACCCTAACCCCACCTCCCCCTCTCCCAAGCCTTTCAGCATGAGTTGGCAGCTAGCGTGAAGAGGCCACCCAAGCCAGCCATCTCTCTGAACAGCCACGTGTTTCATGGAAGACAGGAGGAGATCAGGGACACCATGTAGTGTCCCATCACCAGGGGTTACCAATGCTTAACAAAGATGCTATGCCCACGGCTTGATTTAAACCTGCAACACAGACTTCTGGCCATGTCAGGAAGAATGCTGTTTTGAAGGTTCTGAGCTGGACAGAAGAAATTAACCCTTTACTAATCAGATGGTTGTGCAGCAGTACTATATTGCTTCTGATCAGTAAGTGAAGTTGGCTTCATCAAAACACATAAGCACAGGGATGGACAAAAAAGGAGAAACCTCAGCCATGTCTGATAGGTACCTGAGGACTTTTGGGACCTAAATAAACAGTGTATTTTTCTGATCTATTGGGCAGCAGTCCATAGTCTGACATCTATCTGTAGCTGCACATTCAGGGCTTTCTTGAGTTATTGCCCTGTAGGTCTAGCAAGTGCCTAATACACCAGCTACATAATCCCACGGCTGTAATTAAATAGATCCGAGACATAAATACTTCTACTGACAGTTTCCTCATTGTTCCAGTAACAAACTGATCTTTGCTTTGCTAGAGAAGAAAATCATTTGGTATTGAAGTCACTGGCTTCAAATGGGAACTGGGTTTGTCATGGACTCTTCTAAAACTTCCTTTGCAAGATTCCCATGCTGCTGACTGACCATGTGCCTCCTGGGGACAAATTTACCCCAAGTCAGCTTCTGCCTGGCTGAAGGCAGCTGGCTGAGGTGCTGTCACACAATAGAGGAGGCAAGGGATGAAAACCAGACACACTGGAAGAGAGAAGATTAAAAAAAAAAAAAAATTGTAACAATACTCCAGAACGAAAATCCATTGTCCGTTTCATTAAATGTTACAGAAGGCAAACAAAAAATTACCTTTGCTATCATTTCATCAGGATGAGAAAGAGGAATCTGAAACTTGGGGGTAAAGTGCAAGTAATCTTCCTGTTAGGTGCATGCTAAGCCAAAGGGATTTTCAGAAAATAAAGTATGATTGTACCTGTTTAGACAATGTTAAGTATTTACTGAGTGCTGGATCTGTTTAAAAAACAGAAAAAAACAACTCTTATGGTTCTAGTCAATGCAAAACTAATGCCAGAGGCCATAATATTGATATTTTTAAAAAGACACACTGTTTAATAATAGATAATATTTTTTCAGGTGTAATTATTTTTCACTGATATGTTTACACACATTGCAGAGATCAGTAAGGATCAAAAATAAATTCTTACACATGACTTAGATATATTTAAGCAGTAATTAAGGGACATGGCAATTTAAGCAACTATTGTTCTGTGTTATCCATTAACATCATCCTCCTTAGCTCCTCTTCTTTAATCTCATAGGAGAAGAATCTGGTTTTCAGAAATGTCAAAGCCAGATACCCTGGCCAAAGTTTGGGAAGCACCGGTGTTTATCTGCCACTTCCCTGAAGCACCTAATTTTGATTTTCCTTGAGACTTGAATATCTCAGTGATTTCTCCCTGTGATGAGAACATTACCCCAAAAAATTCAGCTGTTAAAGCCCACACACACTATACTTTGCCATTATCTGTGCACATAATTACAAACACAGAGGGGAACTTTTCATGTTGGCATTAGGAACAGCTTCTCACCCTTTCAGAACTTGTATTAAATAGTTGGCAAAATGCTCTTTTTGCCCTCTGCTAGGCTTTGGGTATTAAATACGCCCACTAATTCCATAAGGAAAAATGCAAACAAACAAACACATGCTGATTTATTTTGCTTACTGTTTCAACAGCTCATTCGTATTTTTAAAAATAGATTATGATCTGGTCATACTAATTTTGTTTGTATTTGGATTCATCATTAAATAACTTTGAACATGGAATAATTGTTATTAACACTATGAAATAACATTATTGGTGGTTTTAGATGCTTTTCAATTAATGCAAAAAAGAATGAAATTCCTTATTTTCATTGTGACTGGCCCATGAAATCTTTCCCTCTTTCTCCATGATTTTTATAGTATGGATTTTTCATTATAAGGTTAACAGTTTTTCATTCGTTTCCACACAGTTTCCTGCAGCAGTTACAGTTTTGGCCCTGAAGTTAATTTCGTGGTTTCATGGAAGTCTGTTTCTGCAAGGTCTGGGTGCTTTTGGCAAGAGGCTGAACACTTTCCTGCTTAGCAGGAGGATTAGGGCTTTTACAAGGTACTGTAGAATCTAGGAGTAATTTGGGAGAAGTTTTTTTTAATGGTGTTTTGTGGTAGCTTCGAGGAAAGGCATTCCAGCACTGCTGATGGGCAGGCAGCTGACAGAGAAGGGGTGCACCCAAGAGCTGCCACCATTTTTTGCAACTACAAAAACTGCTACTCAAAAGTGTCCCTGCCCCATGGATTTTGAATCAAAACTGCTTCTTCCAGCAGCTAAATTACCTTCTTATCACTCTGCCTGCCAGATTGATTTCCCAGGCCATGAAGAGTGTGAGATGGATCCTGGGCCATGGGCAGGCCAGGTTTGAGGCAGTCCTGCCTGCACCATCCAGATTTGCTGCACACAGCCTCAAAGGTTTCATCCCAGGTAGCAAGTGAAGTATATTCCTGGCGGCCAGCACCCTCTGCCTCTTCAGCACAGCTACAGTCATGCAGCCTCCCAGGCTGCCTCTGCAATGCTTGTAAATTAGAAACATCTTTTAGCTTCAAAACTGAATGCAGCAGGGTGGAAACCACTGGCAGAGACAAACAGAGACAAATCCTCTGTTGCCATTTAGAGAGTCGGGAACACCCTCCAGCCAAGAGCCAGCTTCTGCGGCAGCCTCCAGCCAGCTGCGGGGCTCAGGTAATAATTTGCATTCATGGGAGTGCAGCAAGGATGGGAGTTAAGGCAGCAGAGACACAAGTGGGATTTACTGCACTTCCCCCCCAGGACTTTCAGGAGGCTGATTTTTTTTTTTAATTTTTTTTTCTTTTTTT
>JANHGN010000475.1:136656-170480 GCA_024605025.1 Megaceryle maxima | reverse complement strand
GGTTTTACTGTACGTCCCCCCCAGGTGTTTCAGGAGGCTGTTTTTTTTTTTAAATTTTTTTCTTTTTTTTTTTTTTTTTTTTTTTACTTTCCAAGCTGACAGAGAGAAATCAGCTTGGGAGAGCCTCAAGCATGGAAAATTCCATCTCTGTCTGCAGTTTTATTTAAGTTCAGGCTGTCTGAGAGCACAGGATTCTTTTTTAACTGAAAATTTTGCAACTTCAATTACAACAGCTGTTACCAGGCAACTGACATAAATGAGAACAGGTTGAGTCAATGAAGACAGTTTATTCAAGTTGCTTGGTGCCCAAATACCATAATCATGAGAACAGTGTCAAATGGGTAAATAAATAGTACAGGAGAGCCAAGAAGTTAGAGTGAGGAGTGGGTAAAACAAATCTGACTGCAAGAGGTGGTACAAGGTAGGAAACCAAAAGCTTACATGTAACATAGTAGGAGCAGGAAGGGTGGGAAGCATGGAGGTCAGAGAGCAGCAAAAAAAACTTGACAAAGAATGAGAGCCCAGAGAAGCTGCTAAACCAAGCTGTGTATGGCACCCTGGGGCAATGGTCCTTTGTCCCTGCTTTCTCCTCTGATTATACTCTGGTTTTCTGAGACAACAGCACTGCAAATGTTTTCAACTCTGCTTTGAGATGTTTGTCTGGAGCATGTGGCAATGGCAACAGTTACTAGAGCTGAAGCCTTGCCTGGCTGTCTTGACCAGTGTGGTATATAGCACCCATTACCTGATGTTGGAGCAGCTCCAACACTGAAGGCACATGTCTCCCAGCCATTTTCCTCAGGATTGGGATCTTGTGTCGCTTGAAGGCTGCGGTAAGAATGGTGTGATGGGAAAAACTATTAGGATTACAGCTATGGGATAGATATGTCAGAGACAGGTACAATTTACTATTTGAGGATACTGTTACTTGAACACTGTGCCATGCTTTGGATCCCCACACTTCAAAACAGCTGTTAAAAACTGTAGAGACTTTAGAAGAGAGCTCAGAAGAACTTCTGCGATACAAAACCTCCATTGTACCTGGAGACCACCTAAACTCATTACAATGAAGAGGCTGGACCAAGGTGGTTTAGCAGCTATGTGGTGAAGACATAGAAGATACAGCTCTTTAATTGAGCTGGAAAAAAAAGTATAACAGGATCCAATGGGCAGAAGCTTCATACCGTGTTACCCATGAAATACCAATAAAATAATGATTTCTCTATTAAACTTCATCTCTCCTAAAGGAATACATTACAGTAAAGTCAGTTTTGTGTAAGAAACCCATAGGTGTTGTATTAGGAGGTTTCTCATGCGGTGCATCACCGTAGGGAGTACACTTCAGAGACTGATGACACTATTTAATTATGCCAATGTGTCATTGTGTTCTCCATATTACCTGAACAGGGTATTAATGCTCTGCCTCCTTGTACAGGAAGTTATGCATGCAAAACAGCATAGTTCAGAGCACAAGGGCAACTTCAAACAAACATTTGTAGCAGCACTGCATAGAAAAAGAGTGTTGATGAGCAGTGATTAAGCACACAAACAGACTGTAATGATTTGAGATTTAGAAGCATTATATTAAAAGAACAAAAAGAGATATTTTACATTTTGGGTGCTGCAAAATGTGAAAGATAAAGAACTTCTTTATGATATTTTTGTCTGCTGCAATAATTGAAACATGCTGTGGAAGTGTTTTTTCTAATTTACCTGACCATTTCACAGGGAAATGTTTGTTGGGTTTGGGGTTTTTTTGGGGGGGTTTTGTTTTTGGTTTTTTTTTTTTTAATTAATCAAGACTTCTGAGGTAATTATGTAATGCCAGTCAGATAATTTACAGTCCTTTGAATTTTTGTTGAAATTTTAATTGACTCAGCTGGATTTGTAATATAATATTTTGAATAATTTAAAACAACCCACTTGAAAGTTTTAAATCAGACTACTCTCTTTTTATAAAGAATTTCCAGATTAATGCCTGCCATACTACAAGCTTTAACAGATTTCTTAGCGCTTTTCCTCATAGGATGCTCTGTTCTCAGGAGATACTTGGAAAGAAGGGCTTAAGCACAAAGTTGTCCTGACATACATGGATTGTGGACAATTTGGAGCTTGAAGTCTAGAAAGTCTCTGAAAGAAAGGTATGAAGTACCAATTTGATATTTTTGTTGAAGCTACTAAGAACACTGTGCCAGGAAAGTAGTACTGGTCAGCAGTATGCAGTCTCAAGAGCTGTAACCTCATTGTTAAGTTTTGAAGGGAAATTTCTGTTCAGATATGTCCATTTCCACAGCAGGGAATTCAGTGCTGTAATCATTTGCCCCATCTGTGCTCCCTTCAGATCCATTATAGCATTTAGAACTATGTCCTTTTTTTATTACTTCTTGCATTTCTGGTAGATGCAAAAGCTTATGAAACCACGGGGATAGCTTTGAAAATGAAGTATTCTTTTGTGATTGATGGTATACGGTATTCCTGCTCCAGTGGGTATATTTGAAATATTGTCAAGTTACTTTCTTTCCTTGATTTAGTCACAGTTTTATGGCCCTAACCTCAAAGATAATGTAAACTTCTTCTTTGTTCACTAGCAAGCTCAACTTAAGATAAAACTGCAAATGGGCAAAACTGAATCTCGTGATACTTAATACCATGCATAAAGCCTAGCAGATGGAGTCAACTTACACACAAACATTTCAGTTTTTGTTAAAGAAAGCAAGCAAGACCTGCAAGTATTAGGGCCAGAGACTTCTTTAGTCACACATTTTTACTGTGCTGTAAAGGCTCAAAATCCAAAACAACATATTTCCTTTTTTTTTTGTTGTTTTTTTTTTTTAGTTTGAATTTTAAGGCATTTTCCATTTCACAGGATCATCATGCTCAACTTTTGAAACTTTTGAGTTGTAGCATTCTTTTGCTTTGCTGAAGGCTTTTGCAGGCTTTCTGCCTTGTTTGGTGTTTTGGGGTTTTTTTTTGTTTGTTTGTTTGGGGTTTTTTGTTTGTTTGGTTGGTTTGGTTTGGTTTTGGTTTCTGTTTTTTGTTTTTTAACCTGTGCATTTGTTTCAAGAGAGTCATCATTTCAAGGAAGTCAGACAAAATAATGAGTTACTATAGTAAGTGGAGATTTATAAATAAATCAATCTATTTATGCATGCCTACATGACAACTAAAGGCTATGCTGTGAAACAGTGTAACAGAACAACATCTGCAGCAGTGCATTTGCATCTGCCTCCTCTCTGCTAATAGCTGGAGTCAACCTTTGCCAAGCTACATGACCCTTCTTGCCCTTCTTCAGCTTCTGTCCTAGAGTAAAAGTCAGTGAGAGTCACTTCTCTTTCAATGTAATGTAAATAAAGCTCAGTTTGTTAGAAACAAAGCAAAACCTGTCATACTCTTTCCACCAGCCCTGTGTTGAACTAGCAGTTCCCACAAAAGACACCACTCCAGTGGCAAAGACCCTTCCATCTCTGTTCTCCTGGCCTTGCTTAGCTCTCCTGCCTCAACTCTAAAGAGCGCAGGCGGTGGGCCTAGTCTTCATACAGCCTTTGCTCTAGACAAGTTCTCATTACCTTCAGCAATTTTGTTACTACTCCTCTGTAACAAAATTCTGCAGCTTTGTCTTTTCAGGCCTCTTGACTTTGAATCTAATTGTTGCTACTCTGTTTCCCCTCCATAGCACACTCCAGCTTAAAAGAAAGAAATGCAGGCTGCCTCAGAAAAGCAGGCGCTACTGACCTCAGTGCTGCGGGTGTCATCTCCCCGTCCATGACTGTAGAGCACACTGCAGCAGAGCGAGGGACAGGGCCCATCGGCGACGCAGCAACTAGCTGCAGTAAGGGATGAGACTGAATCGTGCCTGTGCTCCCACCTTGCCAGATGAACCACACTTGCACATGTTCTTTTCCTGTGGGTTTGCATACAAATAGAGTAGGGTACCTAAGCTTGAGCCCAGCACAATTAGCATTTATACAGATTCAGCATCTCTCTCTGCTTCTGTCTGTGGGACATGCTTCCAGGCTCCCTCAGAGCCCACAGAGTTCACAGGTAAAAAAAAGATTGCCCACGTGCCCGTTTCTACAGATGCGGGAATGGGATGCACATGCACCAAGATCACACTGAAACTTCTGAGGAAGAGCTAGGAACACATTCCACACCCAGTTTACACCCACAGGCTTAGCCAATAGAAGAACTTTATTTGGTGCATTGATGGATTTTTTGCTGTTTGGAGAACACCATGCAAGTGCAGCTATCTTTTTCCAAATTCACCCTTGGTTGTGCACCCTTTGCAGTGCTCTGAAAGGCTGACAGTGCTTGTCCTGCTTTTTCCCAAAGATTAGAATGTCATCACTTGTGGATAAGAGCTTTGGGAACATGTTGAATTACTTTTCTGATGTTATCTTTACTTTTTTTCAAGAGCTTAGCATATTCCAAACATTAATCTTCTGTGCTGACTTGAGGCAACGTGACCAGAAAATACTTTGTCAGTTAAGACTGTGACAAAAAATGCCAGGCATTACTTAAAAAATAAGTACATAAAAAGAGTCACCCTCTCTAGAAGTCTTGTTTGGCATATACATTTGATGAACCTGTTAGTTCAGCTACAACACTTTTCTGTCTTTACAGACATCTAGCAGAAGCCACTGCAGTCAAAGCACCAGGTAATTTGCAAAGTGACTTGGTCTCACTGAAATAGGGCATCTACGGTAACTTTATGAAGATAGATACGTAAAAAAGAACCCTCCTGTGTAGGGTGCTCTGTCTCACAATATACAGAGTTTAACTTTCAGAAGCACAGAACATTCCAGAAGGACTGATGAAAGAGGTGAGTCCCCTAAGCCTCTGAAATTCAGACCTTGCCTTGCTGCTGCCTATTCTGCATGGGCTTCTGCAGCCACTGCTCTGCAAAGTGCATCTAAGAGCAGTGCCAGGCTGGTAATGGCTGGACTGGCAGGGGGACTGCCCTACTCAGCAAAGGCAGGAGGCAAAATGGTGAACATGTATTATCTGAAACTACCTGTGCATCTCAGCTTCTGCTTGAATGTAAAGCTGCAGCACCGACAACAGAGGAGTAGGCATCCAAAAGATTTCACAACTTGTATTCCTGAGGCAATAGGCTCTTACAAGGGGACATCAGAAGCTGGGGACTTGTTAAATTACCCCAGTATAAATGCCAGGCTTCAGCAGGAATGACCCAAATGTGCATCCTGCTCCCACTGTGTTTAGTGCTTCATATATCATCAGAGATATTGACAGTTCCTAAATCCTTCACACTAAGGACAGCAGACTTGAGGCGTACACTCAGCCAAGCAGAAAGAAGCAATTCTGAAGATTAACGGCCGAATCTGGCAGTCCTTCAACACCCATACTCTATCAAAACTCCTATCAAAATCAATACAGTTTTAAAATGGGGACTCAATCATACTATGGCTCAGAGTAAGGGGGCAGCTTATTATCACAATCCCAGAGCAGACCAGAGTTGCTGAAAGGTCCCAATGCCAGTTACTATCCAGAGGTGTGAAGCTCGCGCATGTCAAACTCTTGTGCATGTACACTCAACCCTATACTGGCCTCCCTCTGTTAGACTAAAAGTTCAGTATTATAAGCCTGTGTGCTTAAGGGCTTGTCCTAAGGGGAAGGAACCACCCCTTTTGCCTGTCTTGGGTGTAAGATACAGGGCTTTGATCAATATAGCTGTACTAATTGGGTTTACTCATGCTCACAAACAAAAAAAAGGATGTAGCAATGCTCGTGTGCAGCTTTTCCCACTATGCTGCTACCTGCAGTTCAGGAAAGTGATGCTCAAGACTTATGGGACTTCATGCTTCCCAGTGCATCCATGCAGAACACCATGTGACCTAGCTGCAAGGAAGGAAATGCAGAATTGAGGTCCTGTTCTCTTCCTTTTGCTTCACAGGTCATTTTCCACACATATCCTCAGGTGAGATGGATTCCTTGGAACAGCATGTAACTAAATGCTCTATTCAGAGATGTTGTTAATGCACAGTGGATAGAGGCTACCATCATGGTCACTGATTGCCACAGAAATGGTCACAAAAGCAGCATTTCAGTGGGAAGGCAAAAGAGACTCATTACAGAGCAAGCCCGGAGAGATCAGTGCAGTCAGTACAGAAGCTCCTAGAAGTGCATCTGCATGTAGTAAGAAGAGGATGCACACCCCTTGCAGAGATGCACACCAGAATCTCATATCCCCACTCCTCCAAATCAGCTGGGTAAGGAACAGTTAATTTAATACCTGAAGTTTTGGGTTAGAATGATACCATTCAGTGGAGAATAGCTGACTTGAGATATAATCCCTGTGAGCAAAATGCAATTGCTGCAAGGGGCAATTTCCAATAATAAAATGGTTTGTGCAATTTTGCTAGTATCACATTCATACCTGAAGTAACACAGACAATGTCATGTGCTAAGCCAAATGCAGGGGTGGTTTCACTTAAAACTTGAGTCTAAACACCTCCTGGAAAGAGATTAAATAGCCAGAAAGTGCACAGGTAGCTTCGAAAGAGAAATCAGGAGAAAAAGGTAGACAGTCAACAGAGGAAATGTCAGAGAAGTGAGCAACGCAAGCGAGAGTGACACCCACCTCCTGAGAATGCATCTGTTCCATCTCAAACGCAGTGTATATATTCATCTGAGAGCTTTGCAGTTCCTACATCCTGCTTTTATATGTTTTAATGTTTTAGCAGATGAGTGACCCCACGGACATTTCTGCCAACAATTACAAAACAAGACACTGGGCATCCCTTCCCCCCCTTCCTGATAGGGACTCGGTGTGTCTAGGACACCTGCTATTCCCAAGGATAAGGTGGAATCACTAGGCAAATACCAGCTGTGATAGAACTTTGCTTTTGTGTTTTCTTTAATGTCCCTGAAACACATAGTGCAGGCTTTGCCTTAACAATACAGTAAAAGCACAGGCATGCAGCATGTATAATTTAGAGGCTGAGGTTTTGGCCTCCAGTGTCTTGCTTTGCTGATGATAATCCACTTGACAGGGTGGTTTCTCCCGTAAATGATTCAGCATATCACATCCTTTTGTCCTGCTTATTGAAGGAGAAAATAACTAACCAAGAATAACTAACTGAAACAAATAGCTTGTGGGGTCAGCCCAGAATCACAGGGTTTGCTTCCCTCACAAGGTAAGTGACCTTGCACGGGGCATGCAGCCCTGCAAGAAGGCTGTTTCTACTCATGCTTATTTTACCCAGTTGGGCAGTGCCCCGCCTTTCTTTCAGGGCTGTGATTGACCCTGTTGCAAATGACAGTATTGCCACCCTCTGACCTGGTGACCAAAGGTTGGGACATGCCCTTCCCTGCCCTGCTAAAGTGATTTTACATGTACATGCATCAGGATGTATCTAAGGCCCCATGGATACACCCTACAGCTTTCAACACAGACAGTGCCGGGGTCAGGCTGTGAGTGGCTGGAGTAGTTCATATACCCTATTACCTGCTATATGGCTGTCTCTAGAGAAGAAAGAATATATAACTGGCTCCAGGGCAGCAGGTGAGCTGCTCACACTGTCCACATTCAGCCCAGGAACCTTGGAAATGTCAGTCCTAAACTGGTGTGTTTCTCTCAGTGTGCCTTGCCTTACTTTCCTATGCCTTCATGTCTGCACAAATTAAACCCTTTGCTAAACTAATATTTCAAGAAAAAACACATTCTCCCCCTTCCTATCTCCTCTCAAAAGACCAATGCAGAAATACTCGTGCTGAGCAGCATTAAGTGTATATGTGTGTGCCCCAGAGCAGCCTCATCCAGCACTAAGCAACTCTGCCATCTTGAAGCCTGAGGCTCCCGGGAGCCCAGCTTTGGCACTCTATTTTTGAAAACGCTGGTTTCTAGGCTGTGTTTAATAATTCCTGTTAGCTGTATCTCCACAGGTGACCCAGATTCAGAAAGCATCTTTGTTTTAGATTGTTATGCACATATTTAAAGATGGGTTTAATGGCTTTCTCAGATCAAGGCCACATCAAACAGTTTTGTTACTGGAGAAGGAATGATTGCCTGCATTTGAAGTAGTTGTGCACATCACACAAGGCTTGCCAACAAGGTGCAGATTCATCTAGGGATTCTCTTGGTTGCTGCTTCAAATGTACATCTGACAAAGACAGCAATTTATTATTTTTTTCTCTTTTAAAAATACCTGTTGGAGTAGGTGTGCAATATTGAAGGCTTCAGCCTGTCTCATGTGATTACTTATTCCTTGACAGCAGCAGGATTGAGGTACAGCATAGCATCCTCTTTGTGTGGCATCGTGGTCCTCACAGCCAGAGTCCCCAGCTTTGCACATTTCCTACAGTTTTAGAGAACTGTGCTAGACTGAGGCATCAATTACAAGAACTGGAGGATGGTTAGCTGTGTGCTCTTGCCTTACTATAAGTGTAAAGCTGAATCTAGATATTTTACATTCAGTTTACTCTTTAAACTAAATGAATGGTTCTTCCACTCACCTCATATTCCCTCTGACTGTTTTCCACTGTTACACAATGGACTTGTTACATAGTGTTACCACTGTGCTCCAAATTCTTTCCCTTCATATGATATTTCAATTAGATTTCTTATCTGGCCTTATGCCATTTCTTAACTGTTTCAAGGTGTGGGTAGAAGCCTTTACACATTCCCTAAAATAGTACATTTGCAAATCTAAACAGCTAATATTCATGCCAAAATATTGCTGTACTCATTGCTCATCTTTCCAAGGGTGCATGAAGATAGCTACCAGAAATACACTGGTGTGACAATTGGCTGCAGGGTGTGTTTTGGCAACAAAAGGTGATCTGTTAGTTAAGTTGAGAAAGAAGCAGCAGAGACTATCAGAATAGAGGGTTTTTACAGTTCTGCTGTCAAATTGTAAAGTAGCTCAAAGTGTAACTTCACCTTTACAAATTCCATTTATTTTTAGCTTTGTGACTTAACATACAATGTGCCACAGATAATACCCAATGAGAGAAGAGAGGAGGATGTCAGGACAAGGAAAGGATGAGGTTTTATTCTCCCTTTTTCAAAAGGATGCAAATGATACAGAATATATTCTCTTCTTTGCCAGAAAAGCTTAGACACGAGTCCCACATCCCAAGGACAGAACTGCCACCGGAGGAGATACTGTGTCTACATAGACCTTTTTCCAGTGATATTTTTAATTACACTCAGTTGAACAAATACTCTCTGGGGCAAGCCCCAGCCGTGTCCTTTAATCAGGAACTTGTGGAATCATCATCTACATGAAATATTTCAGCAGTTCCAAGTACAAAGTACAGCTGCAGTTCCATGAGAACGGATGAGTTCATGTTCCAAGTACTTACAGCCTAGTAGAAAAGTCAACTAAAAGAAGTTCCTGCTTAACGTTTACCAGTTCTGAGTAGGATTTCACAGAATCACAGAATCATTAAGGTTGGAAAATACCTCCAAGATCAAGTTCAACCACCTACCTAACATTATCACGACCACTAGAGCATGTCCTGAAGTGCCATGTCTACGTGTTTTTTGAACTACTCCATGGATGGTGACTCTACCACCTCCCTGGACAGCCTGTTGCAAAGCCTAACAACTCTTTCAGTATAGAAATATTTCCTAATGTCCAGTCTAAACCTCCCCTGGTGCAACTTAAGCCCATTACCTCTCATCCTATTGCTTGTTACATGGGAGAAGAGACCAACACCCACCTCACTACAACCTCTTTTCAGGTAGTTGTAGAGTGCAATAAGGTCTCCCCTCAGCCTCCTCTTCTCCAGACTAAACAATCCTAGTTCCCTCAGCTGCTCCTCATAAGGCATGTTCTCCAGACCCCACACCAGCTTCATTGTCCTCCTCTGGACCCGCTCCAGCTCCTCATTGTCTTTCTTATACTGCAGCACCCAAAACTTAACACGGTACTCAAGATGTGGCCTCACCAGTGCCAAGTACAGGGGCACCATCACTTCCCTACTGCTGCTGGCCATACTATTTCTGATGCAGGCCAGGATGCCGTTGGCCTTCTTGGCCACCTGGGCACACTGCTGGCTCATGTTCAGCTGGCTGTCCACCAGCATCCCCAGGTCCTTTTTCCTCCAGGCATCTTTCCATCCACTCCTCCCCAAGCCTGTAACATTGCCTGGCGTTGTTGTGACCAAAATGCAGGATCGGGCACTTGTCCTTGTGAAACTTCATAGAACTGACCTCATCCCACCGATACAGATTTGAACCAGTCTCCTGACATTCAAAATGTTCTTCGACATTGAGCTACTGAACAAGAGGAGAATAACACCACCACTGCATCCTCGAGCAGTTTCTGAATCTCAATCTTTGTCTCCTCTTTTTACAGATTTTTTTTTAATTGATTGAAGTGAAATTTTGGGGAAAGGAAAAAAAAATAATCTTAAGCAGGACAATAAGTCTTATCTAAACTAATTAAAAAAAAAAAAAAAAGACAATTTTTTTTTAAATCAGTTATTCATTTGGCCCTAATCATGAAGACATTTTTTGAAGTCATCATTTTCTACATGTTTCAATAATGTTCCAATAAATTTACAGGTGCAAATTTAACTGTCTAAATCAGCATCCTGATTCTTTGCTGCGACTACAGAGTTGCTGAGAAAGCTGTAACTTCTTTGGAATATTGGATTAGATTCTGGGACTGAAATATGTGAATGCAAGTATATAACTAAGCCTGAAAATATTAGCCCACAGGAATAAACATTGCATTTGTGTGGCTCTTTGCACATTTATTCAAAACAAAGCCATTTTTCCATGTGCATCTTTTGGCTAACTCGGAATATTGCACAGTCAGAACCTGGGGGGGAATGTGTGGGAGAGGGAGGAATGATTATGTTATGGCCCTCCTTATAAGTCTTAGCCTCAAAACCACAGTCACTTACACTTATTGATGCCAAGAAACTTACAAAAGCTATTTCAGATTGTTACAATTCACTGCAAAATTGAAAACATATTCACTTGACTCCACCCCACAGCAAGATAATAAAATAAAAATTTCAAATGCAAAAGCATTAGAAAATGTGATACACAGCCTCTGCAGTTCCATGCATGAAATAATGTCATCCACCCCTGACCTACCCTCAAATATTTAACCCAAAACTGAGAATAACTGGGACATTTTGATCTATCTGTGGGCAGGTCTTAAACTTAAGACTGCAAAGTGAGTCTGTAAAGTTTTTGCTAAGTAAACTATGGTGTTGTATTGAATTGAGCTGCATGAGTGTGAAGCTAGATGAACTCAGCATACAATAACAACAACTTTTTCTTTAATAATTCTCTCCAAACTGCTGCAGTCAGGGAACAGTTTATACTAATTCATGGGTCTGGGATACTTAAATACTATTAATGCCATTTCTACTTCAAAGAGAGTGTAGATAAAACAAAATATTTTAAATTTGTTAAAACACAGTTATTTTTTTGTAATTTACATTCACCTCATTTTATGAAGGAAATTTGAGTCAATGCCATTCCCAAATTGTAACACATAAATCAGAACCTATTCCTGAGAGCAAGACTTAACACATTAGTGTCTTTTCATAGAGAGGCATTCCTTCTCAGTTTTAATAACACATGACTATACAACTATGGAGCAAGGAAGGAAAACTTATTGTACATACGAAAAACAGACAAAAAAGATACTTTGAGGAAAACTAGTTAAAATGAAAATCTCATACTATTTTCTGCCATTTCATAAAACATGCCCTTAAGCTGGACTATGGAATAAAATAAATATGAATCTTATTTTGTATTATTATACAAGCTTTCATCTCAGGAACTCATAAAGAAGTTCAGCAGTGATACAATAACTTAGTGGCATTGGTAAGTATTACTGTCCCCAAGAGGCAGGGGGTCACCTTGTGGGCCAACCTGAGGCAAAGCATCTCTCCTGTATTGAAATGGCCATGTCCAGAGGCTCAGCTACAAAAGTATTTCCACATGTCTAACCACTTTTTTCCAGTTTATGGCAAAATCAAAACACTCAATCAGCCATACAAAAAAAAACCCCAAACCAAACTAAAAATCTAATACCACTACTACCGTGACTACTACTACCACCACTAACAATATTATAATAGTCCCACCCTAGGATAATCATAGTTTTCAACTGTTAGGTTGTTCTTGCAACAGTAATGTTTAAGCTTTTAACCATCTAACTGTAATTTATTACTTGTTCTAAGAATTTAAACATATCAAATGACCACATCTTTCCAGTCTTCTTTAAAAACTCTAGTCTCAGTAATGAATATTGGCAGATCCAGGGTTAGGACAGGCCACTTTTCCCCCTTTAGCCTGTGGCAGCTGCTGGCTTTCAAGGGCAGCTCCTGCCTGAGAAGTGTGGACCCATGGACAGGGGAAAGGAGCTCTGCACTGAGCCATGCAGCTTTACAGGAAAAGACCTACTCTTGGAGCAAGACAGTGAGTGAGCCAAAACGATGGCAATGCAAAGAGAGTGGCAAGTCCTTTGGAGACACACTGCTCCCGTATTTCATGCATCATCAAGGCTCTTAGAAGAGTTCTTCAATATCCACAAGAATTTTGCTTCAGGGACTACTACAGAAGGTAGGAATTGACTCTAATTCACAGCCATGTTTTATTTTCAATGCTCTCAAAAGAAATTGTAGAGAGTCACATGGTATAAGGCCAAGGAGTCTTCAACAAATACCTAATCCAACCTCCCACACAATCAAACAATTCCTGCTGTGCGTACCTTCCCCCAGCAATACATGAACTGTGCAACTTTTCTAACAAGAACTATATAGTGCTTCTTTTCTTTCCAGAGAGCCTTAAGGCAGACATTATGGATGTAGGCCTTAGAAATCTCTACACAGTAGCTCTTACTCAAGAAATTAAGGTGAAGAAAAAATGCCACCAGGCAGATCAGCACTTTGCCACTGTTCACTATTAAATGAGGAAGGAGAAGGAAAGATTAAAATTGTCAATTCAGTCCCCTCCTACTTCCAGGCAGATGCTTTATAGCTTCCTTGCACTTTGGCAACCCTTGTACGGTTTGTCATGCTAATAGTTTTTAATAAAATTCTATCTGTGGTGATGCGAATGAAGGGCTTGCTGCATACAATTGAGTTACCATGCTCTGCAGGTCTTTCAGATGTGGCCAGATATTTTATCTTTTCCTGTTGTTCCCATCTGTAAACTTTAGGTTATCTATCAGTGCCACAGCAGATAGTTTAATGTAGGCTGTGGAGTCGGATGTTTCTATTTCCTACTAGCCTCAAAGTGACCCTGTGGCCAATGGCAGGCAGGCTGCAGCTCACTTTCATCTAATAACCCCCAGTACACAAAATACCAAACTGAAGTGTTGCTAAGGGTCAAGCCAACTGCTTTCTCATGTTACTGCAGAAAGAAGTCCCCAGGTGTGCTTGTTCATTGCCTTTCTCTTCCCTCTACCTGCACACACTGTGTGGACACAACATGCTTGATGCAAAAGACCCTCTTCTGTCTGTAAGAGCCTTCACTGACCAGCCTACACTGCCTGCATCTCTCAGGCTTACACCTTAAACCTGTTCCAGGCCAGATTTCCAACTTCTCAGGTGAGGAAACAGGGAGAACGTAAATCATGCATTACCTTGGCTGAGAGCATGGGCCAAAACTGTCTTTTACGTAGTTTGAAGAGCAGGGTGTGGGAAAGGCTGGACATGCTGCAGGCTTGTCTACCACCTGAGGCTTCTTTTTCCTGATGGACATTTACAAATTATATATGAATTATTCTGTGTTCACTACAACAAAGTATGGTCTAGCACCCAGCATATTTGAGTTTATTTTTCAGACATCACCGGCTATATGTAATAAACTAGCAGTTAAAATGTTAAAGTACCAGGAAGTCAGTGGGGACTGTTTTCTTAAGACAAGTTTACCTCTTCCAGATTTCAGCTTCAGGCCTGTTTTTAAAAAGCTCGGCTTTGATTTCCTCAAAACCGTAGAATGTTGCAGGGCAGACACAAACCAAAAAAGCTGTTAAATTAATGAAAAACCTGGAGATGGGGGCATATTTTACAGCACATTCAACCATGAATAAAAAGTGTAAATTAGGGAAAAATAAGAGACTATAGCGTTCTTATACAGTTAAACCAACGTTTTCCTGGCATCTGAAAAAAAACAACTCATAATAAATGACAACTCCCATCCCAAGGCAAAGCAATAATTTAAAACTAAATTTACATTGTAATTAGCCTTTCAAAAATGCAAAGAACTTCTATATAGATGTCCATTAATAATCTCACTGCTGTTAGGAAGCCTGTTACACCCACACATGCTACTTAATTAAACTCAGAGTTCCTCATTCATACAAACAGACGATTATGAAGAACAGGTGGTTCCTAATTTGAAGGTAATGGATAAGTGAATCTCTGTATAACTTCAGAGCCTCACATTATCTCATTTATTGTTATTTCTTGTACCTTTGAAGATTTCATTTTAAGCTCAGTTTTGTTTTTCTCTTACAGCCATGACGTAGTGTATCTATAACAGAATACATATTTGTATTTTAATAATATGACACAGATCACTTTCAGAGCCATTAAAACTGCTTAAAATGGGCTCACCAGGTAACCTGTAATGTGCTGCATTTTTGATGTGACCACAGGACTATTGTTCACTCAAACACATATAGCAGATAAGAGCTTCAACATTTGGAAAATGTTAAACCTTTCCTTCTCTCCAGGCTTAAGAAACTTGAATTTCCAAAGAATGACTTCCTAAGATTGCCTTCTTACACAGCAATGAGCCTAAGAAATGCCTTTGAGGTGGATCTAAAGGAAAGACATGAGGACACTTTCCTACTTTTATGTGGCCTGAATAACCTCTTCCTGCATGGACAGGCCATTTGCAAGACAAGCTCCACTTCCATCAAAAGCCTCTGTGCTGCAGATGATAAGTGTAGTGGTGGGAAGGCTGGTGTACAGCAAGGGTTTCTAAGGCTGCTTGCAGCTGGCAAGTCCCCTGCTGGTCTTCAGGACATTGAGAGCATTCTTAAAAGAATCAGTAAAACTTCAGCTTGCTGGTGGGAGCGCTTTGTACTGTCAGAGGAGTAGGGGAGGGGAAGAGAGAGGAATCTGGAAAGAACAGAGGTGGCCAACAAAGAAAGTCCATAGTCTTTGTGCCAGGCTGCCAGACCTACACTCAGCCAGCACTCTGCTCTGTAGGGATACCCAGGCTGTAGGGAAAAAAACCCCAACATAGCACACCCAGGATAGCTCCTGGTGTTTTGCCAGTTCCCTTACATGTTGTCACAGTGTAGTGTGAAGGCAGGAAGTGAGCTCAGGCCTCAGGCTGTGCAAGTGCTGCTGAGACAGGCCCCATCTGAGCTGGCTCTGGACAGAATCACTGAGGATGCCCCTTAATTAATTAGTATTCAGTTTAATTAATTAACCACTTGCCAGGTTGTCTGGGGGTTGATAATGTTCATGGGCTGCATAATGTAGACAGAGAGTTTTTTGCCTGGCAGTTTATATCTAGAGAGAGCACAGAGACCTAGAGGAACAGGCTAGATTAGAGGGAGGTTTTACTGCCACCTGCAAATTTTAAAGCACTTTATGTGGGCTATCACTATCCTCAGCTGACGGTGCATGAAATACTGGAAGAAAGCAAGGCAGAGAAGAGCTGTGTCTGTGACTCAGGTCTCCCAACACCCTATTTACCTGATAAAAATTGCTTTGCTTGAGCTGAGACCTTTTTGTAGGGGAGAATTATTTCAGAATTTCTGGTGCTGCAGAAAGTCAAGTTGCATCTCTGTACAAGGGGATGGCATTTATAACTTCTATACTTATCATATAGGATTAGGAGGTTCCCTTGGAAGGCCCAGAAATTAAGAGAAGAAAGGCTGAGACAGCTCTCAGACTTTACCCAGAAAGGCATCACTTTTGGCATTTCAGCTGTACAAACTGCAGTGACTAAGTCAAAACAATGAAGCATTTAAAGAACAGAAACTATCTATAGCAGAAACAAATGGGTCTTTTATACCCAATTCTAACAGCCATTTAAAGAGAAAATATAATCACAGTATAATCAATGAAGTGAGTAATATTTGCTGGTTGAGTGATGAATGGCTCTCTCTGGAAAAAAGGATATTTTTATGTATGAGTTCTGACAGCTAAGGTAGCTGTAAGCTGCAGCCTGAAATAGATAGCCATTTTATTTTAAGAAAGCTAGATGATTCAAGTAATGCAGGCAAAGACACATCAACTCACACCTCCACTAACAGTTTATTCACTACCCTACTGTTTCTTTGGTTAAACTCTGTTCTGCCTCTCACTGTTACTGAGGCAACTTCTATTTTTTAGTAAAACTTTATTACAAGGCTGCTTTTGAGTAGAAAGGACAAAGAGGTTAAACTGTGCTGTTACAAGTTACTGCCTACCAGCTGTCAGTGCGCACAACAGTGCACAGAAAAGGGTAGGGTAAGTCGCGTTGCTTTGCACAGCTTAGGCTAACATGATCCTTCAGCATGGGCAGGGCTACATGTGCACACCCATGTGTCTACGTGCCATGCCTGCAGTTTAGCAACAACAGGTGAAGATGCCATTACTCACCTGTGTGTCAACTTCACAAGAGTTGCTGATATTTATGTTCTGATATTATCCCTTATTTGCATTTATTCAGCAGAGTATTCAGATAAAATAATCTGTCATACTGAATATAAAAGTGCTCAATCGTGTAGCAGTGTCTTGGGCAAGAGAAGTACCATAGGAACCACACACACATACAAGTGCGTGCAGTATGCTCTGACTGGGGAAGACTGGGATAAAAAGAGATGTTTTCTTTGACTGTGCTCTCTCTGAGTTAAAGGTTGTTGGAAGCTATAAAGTCTGCTTGTTTTTTTATTTTTCTGGGGAGGAAAGGAGGTACTCAGAGGTATTTATCATACATAGTTATTCTACAAGCCTCTGGAAACAGGCACTATCTGTTCCATGTCAAGAAGATTAAGGCCTTTAGCACTAACAGAGTCCTGTGTCTAGTCCACGGCCTACACTCTACTTCTATATCATCTATCTTTTTAAAAATCAAATAATCCTCATATCATACAGCAGTGAGAAGACAGATAAAAATATAACAGTTAATGCTAGTATGGCAGATGTGTATTCAAACTCCACCGTCAAACTATAAGCATATGGTAAAGGAATCAAGAGCAGATTGCCTCCTTTATCTTAAATTAGCTGTATGCCCATCAGGTGATCTTGGTTCTCTTCTTCTTTACTCCTACCCATACTTCTGTCTTCCTCCTAGTAGTCAGCCCATGTTTTTCTCCCAGTTTTGTTCCCTCCATTTGTGTAGCCACCCAACACAATATTCAGCAAGTTCCAATTCAGTTCAGCAGAAATAAGCAAAATCAAATGAGATGTTTGGGTTTGCTTTGGGTTTCTTAAACCTGTTGTGTTGCTGTTTGTGGATGAAGATATGTCTGCCACTATCAGTATCCTCTTTCCAAACAGAGCTTTGACATTCCACTGGAGTACAAAAGCCTCACATTCAAGTCCATACTCTACAACTTTGGTGCAAGCAATAAGCCATAAGGAAGTGAAGAGTTCAAAACCCGAGAGAGTGAAAAAGGTGTTTATTTGCATTTCTTTTTGGCCAGGTCTCTAAACAGTGCTACTAAAGCCTCAGAGAAAAGTTTGTGCACTCAAAGTCCATTGGCATATTGGTTTATTTAATAGAAGACAGCATGCCTCCCTGTGAGTCTTCTCACTCAAACAGTTTCTTCTGAAGCTCTTTTATGAACAGCTCTGATCTCCCTCTCACACATTTCAATATTTTGCTGACTTTGACTCTGTTGAACACAGGCTATGAGGCCTCTGTGCTTTCCTATACTTACATTCCTATTGATTCTTCCTTCTCATGTCTTTATATGTATGTCTCCGTAAGGTCTATGCGCCCCAGTCCAACAAATGTCTGACTTCATGCTTAAACACTACCTTAAACAGCAATGCTTTCCTGAGTAGGGGCCCCATTTTGGAATGACCCCAACTTCTAGTCCAACAGTCTCTTTTCTCTCCTTCAGAGCCCTCTTTCATCTAAGTGCTCATTTCATAAAGCTTTCTGCAATCAATTTCCTCCTCAATGTCATCTCCACTTCCTCCTTTATTTAAACTCTTGCCCTCTTTTTTGCTTCTGTCAGATTCAGAGTGTAAGCACTGTGACCAACTCTGCATGCCTTGATGGCACTAATAATGTATCATTATATATAATGATGTAATCAGAGAAAGTTCAAGAGGCAGTTCAAGCATGAGGAAGCTGGAACCAGCCCATCTTCAGATGTGTAGAGCCTGCCATACAATTTGAGATAAAAGGTAAATATGTAAATAAACAGTTAAACTATGTGGGGGAAAAAAAAAAGGGGAAAGCCATGATATGAACTTTATACTAACTCCATATATATTGTGGGAATAGGGAAAGGAAAGTGGATCTGAAGTTTCCAATTTCTCCAAGTAGTATTATATTACTGAAGATTTTTCATGAGACTGTTGTGTAATGGGAAAAGCTTGTGCTTGCGAGACACGTTTCAGCAGCAGCCAGGAAGATAGGCATGTTGTGTAGCTTTCAGCTTCCCTTGCCAGATTCCCTGTTATTATTTTAGGAAGGCACAATTACAGGCTCACAATTTTCATAGATTTTTGAAAAATGCCCCATTGATTAGATTTTACAAACTGCCCAGAAAAGGAACTCCGGAATTAATGGCAGGCTGACACAGTCTATATTAGTTTGTTCACAAAACCTCTTTGTAACTGTCAGCATGTGGACCCCATGGCTGTAGGATACACTGTCAGTTTCTTAGAAAGATGGAGGAACGTCGCCAATTCATTTTTCTCTGTCAAACATTTCATTTATTATTGAGCCTGCATGCAAGTTAACATCTCTCTCCTATGCCAGCACTACTGCAACAATAACCATTTTTGTATTTCACTTGCCAACTAAGTTTGTGCTACCCTTGCTCTAGCATGGAGGAGATGTTCATAGCAGTACGCACGTAATGAATGAGCATAATTAGCTAGAAGATGTCTCAGCAGGCTGGTGAGGTGGCAGCAACTAAATTGCTACATAAAACATAAAGCTAAATGACTCCTACACCTGGAGCTGGTGATAAATAAGCTTGACAGCATATAGTTGCTGGTCTCTTAACTTGCCAGTTTGAGTTCACTGTGCTATGGACTGGAGGTTGGGAGAAGCCATGTAGGTGCCCTGTATCCTGCATCCCTGTGTTCTGACTCATGTGCCTGTGGGCAGAGTTTCCTAAGAAATGGCAAGAGCCTATAAGGATGTCAGTGACCATGAAATCTTCTATATAAGGTGCTTCGTTTCCCTGTAACAGCTTTAGGAGAGTGGAGCAGCCACCAGGTCTTCAGCAATTCCAGCTTACAATTTGGCAACTGAGAATAATGTCTTTTGTCAGTGATTCAAGGTATAAGGCTTCAGGGAGCAGTAGCAGCCTGGGTACCACTTTATCCTGATAAACCTGCCGTATAAGCAGTGATCTCTGGCTGGGATGGACAACTTGGTAGGAATAACTGTCTTGCCCTCCAGAACTAGGTGAACCAGAGTCTCTGTGGTGCTGATGATACTGGGAAATGGAGGTGTAAAAAGAAAGAAGATGACTAAAAGCAAGAGAGGTACTCTTCTGTTAGCATAAATCTTGCTAGCAAAGGGAAGGCACCATTTTCTGCACTTGTGAACATTTCTGGGCTGCTGCACAATGCCATGCTGCTGCCTGCACTGTGATTTTGCCTCCAGCACCTACAACTGCAGCTTTGTTTTTCTGAGTAAAGCTGAGTAACTGGAGATGGCCAAACTGAAAAAAAAGTCAAAATGAAAATCTGGGCAGGTACTTAGAAACATGAGAACTGGCAAAACAGACACTGGGGTCTCTTCATTCTGGTTAAAGACAAAACAGAGCTGAATTGAAACTAAAGCTTGGGCATCTCTGTGTCTCGATGAAGATCTGAACTTTGCTGGGTAAGACTGCTTCCAAGTCATTGAAGGTTATTCAGCATGTGAAGGGATATTCATGTGACTTCAGTGCTGTCCAGCCTGGACAGTTTATTGTTGACTAGAAAGTCCATGTGAGGCAGTTACACCAACATGCCTACAAAAGCACAGCAGGGGTGGGCATGTTGGCTCACAGCTATGTCAGATCATTTCCCTGTGTTGCTGTGCTCCCAGCTAAACCACAGGGGAATGAGCTGGATTATACTTTGCATCTTGCAGAGTCAATCACATCCACATTCCCGGGTCTTTGTTACGAATGATGTTGTAATAAGCATAAAGAACGCAGCTTGCAGTTTGAGATCCCAGGATGAATTTGCAGTGCTGACAGACAGAGAAATCATCTCTTGATTTATAATCAGAAAAAATTTGATACAGGAGTCACTGTGAGAGGATAAATGTGTCATTTTTATAGTCTCTTTGACTATAACCCCACTTTAATTACAGAAAATACAAAATAAGTGCCAAATGGAAGTATGAGAAGCAATTTTTTTCTGTTCATTACTGACACAAAATAAGCCATGAGCTTATCCTTTCAGACTCTGAAAATTCAAAACACCTTCTACATTTTAAGCCCTATTTCCCTAAAATAAGAAGTAAAACATCTGCATATTGTTAGTTATAAAACTGTAGAAAAAAATTCCTTTCTATAAATAAGATTGATAGGCATTTTTAACTAAAACTTAATTTCAAATGACATTATAAATTATAATTTTTTATGTCTGCCATGTGGTAGGAGCTTGAATATTTTTAATCAATATGGACATACTTCACATTGTTTGGAGGAGAAAAAAGAAGACCACAACATCTAACAATAGTCTTACTAAATAGCAGTCTTTCCAACTACATTTTGGCAAGGCAATACAGTTTTCAGAAATCAAGTAACCATGATATCTAGTCATCTTTACATCCTCTGAGATCAAATGCAGTTTAAGTAACCACCGTTAAAACAACATTCTTTGGAAAAATAGTGCAATTCAGAGAGTATACCTTTCTTCCAAGACTTTTTAAAAAAAAAAAAAAAAAAAAAAGCTTCTGCTTCTTACCACTGCAAGGGTATTTAATCCACAGAAACTATATCTTTGGTAACAAACCTTAAGATATTATCTTGACTACTCAAGTTTTAGACTTGTATGGATTTAGAAAATTGGAAGTGTATGGATCAATTAAGAATGACATCAATTAAGAATAAAATGTGACATTCCAGCATGAAAGAGATGCTCAGAAACCAATTGCAAAATAATAAGTTGAAAATGTCACAGAAGTTTAAAATGAGTCATAAAAGTACCAATGGTGAAACTTGGGACTTCAGTGAAGTTAAATATATGTTTAAAACTAACTGCAGTTAGGACCAGGGCTTCGACCCCAAATATTTGGACTTGATTTGACCTGGCTTGAGCAACAAACTTCCAGGGAAAGCAAAATCCTGGAGCTACTGATGCTTCAGCATGGTGTTAAAGGGTATAATCCATCTTTACAGTGGAACATTTAATGGAAACTATGAAGGGGAGAACATGTGACAGCAGATTTCCACTCATGTCCAACTCATTCTGTCTGAGACACCAAAGTCCTGACTTTCACCTTTCTGTGTTTCTACCTTTTCCCTTGGGACAGGATTCAGCAATTTTTGTTGCCTCTTTATCATGAAACTTCTTTCTGATTACTTTGAACCTCAGAATTTCAAAAACCCTACATTTCATATAATCACGTTTGTTCTCCATCATCCTCTCACTATCCCTTTCCTCCCTCTATTAACTCATCTTTTACAAGCTTTTTTCCAAGGAAGCTCTGACCCTGAAAATATACACACACATTTGTACCTTAAGCATTGCAGACAGTCTCGCTAAGGCCAAAACCATCAGTTAACCACACACACTCTTCCCACCTCCCAGCCCACCTCTCACCACTTGTCTCTACTCAACTTTCCTTCCTGACACTCTAATTGGGGGCTTTAAACTGTTAAGTCTTCAGGATATAAATTATATCATCTTCAGTGTTTGTACATTGCCAAGCACAAGAATAGTAACTGCTCGCCTTTGCTGGCAATCCTATGACACCTTTTGTAAGAGGGTGGAAGCTCTGGAGGTCTAATTAAATTTCAGTGTGGGTGATCACATTCTGCTTTTCTAAATTCTTTCTGCTTATCTAAATTCCTCCTGTAGGTTACAACCTGAGACAATATTTCTCTTCACTTCCCACTCCAGCATGCTGTGTGGTGTGACTGTGTGCTTTTAAACAGCTGCTGCAGTCCTTCCCAGGGCTCCATTTCATTAGTGGCTAACACATCTTCTGTCTAGATAGTTTACAATGCAAAACACATATCTCTGTGTGTCTGTATATATGTGTGTGAGACAGAGAATTTTATTAATATGGATTTCTTTAAACATGGAATAAGACACTGATTCTTAAACTATGCTCCATGGAGCACTTGTGGATGGCCCATTATGAGCTGGTATGTCACATGGTGCTCATTTGCTCCTTGTTTCCAGCTGCTAAATTGCACTGTGACACTGTTAAATATACGTTAAATACTTTCCTAATGTTACTTAAGCAAGTAAATTGCTTCCATTGCCTGAAGGAAATTTTGCAATTGCAAGCATGGGGGGAAAGGAAGGGAAAGGATGATCAACAAGAATCTCTCTGGTTAATGTGATCCCTCTGGTTAATATGATCCATATCATAATGGATTCTTGCTCTGAGACAGAAAAACTACCCTGCTCTAGCAGGGTTGCTCTAGTAACATTTTAGGTGCTGTTCAGGTCTGGGTCATGCTAGCCAAGCTGTGTTTTGGGCTAGACCTCTTAGAAGTGCCAGTTATTTTCTTTGTTTTTTGTCAGACATCCAAAGTTTGTCAGGATGCTTGGCACATTATCATATTAAAGTCTCTACAGGGGTGAGGATCAAAATAGTTAGCCATAGATAGAGGTACACCAAGTGATAT
Source organism: Megaceryle maxima (assembly GCA_024605025.1). Taxonomy (NCBI): domain Eukaryota; kingdom Metazoa; phylum Chordata; class Aves; order Coraciiformes; family Cerylidae; genus Megaceryle; species Megaceryle maxima. Next base: position 147,552 of record JANHGN010000475.1, on the reverse strand, counting down.
GTCCCCTGAAAACTTTAACGTAGGGTGGAGGGCAATCTACAGTGAGACTCTACAAGGACAAAAGACTCATCATGTTCGAGTAGTGTGTGGAGATGAAGCCAGAGGCTGTGCCCAGTGCCCAGAAAGTGAAGTATGATATTGCAGCCTCTTGTATCACAATACTTAAGAATACATATCTGTTTATGTAATGAATCTGAGCATTTCCAATAACTGCTGCCACAGTCCATATGCCATTAATTTTCTTTCACATTCTGGGTTTTTTTCTTTTTTTAGCAAACCAGCAGAAAATAAAATTAGACTTGTAATTCATACTCTTCTTAAGTTGCTGTGACCCTAAGGATAATATGGAAAACAACAGCTAAAAATGCAGTAAGTGAAAGCACTTTCTACCTAGTCAGAAGCAGAAAATAAGGGACTTATTGCTACTATCCATCTTTAAGCCCAGCCAACTCCCAGTATCTAGAGGGAATTTCTACCATTGTGGACATAAGCCTATGCAAACATCTTGTTTGTTATACAACTGTACACATACACAGTTCAGCACGGTCATGCTATGGCAGGCAGACTGTGGTGTGCTAATGTGCCATGTATGCTTGGGCAGCACACAGAAGATTTGGTTGCCTTTGGCAGGCTTGTGCCTCTCTCTGCTTACATTAGCATCAGAACATGTAACAGGCTATTCAGAGTAGTTGTAGAAGTTGTTGATTTTAGATTTCTGTTTCTAAGTGAGCAGTTGGGGTTTGTGTCCTATTACAGAACAAGGACCACAGGTCACTAACAGGAATATTTGGAGCTTTTACACTTCCACTCTCATTATAGTGTTTGTCACAAAGATGAATTAATGTTGTGCCATTTTCAGTTCTCATTACAATCTTTGTCATGAGATGAAATATTAGACTCTTAAAGTCTCTATGAATTATAGCAGCATGCTCTACTATGTTGACCTTTTCAATATTCTGTGTTTGGACTGGCTGGCATTTCCTCTCCTCTTCCTCTCTAATGGCGACACTAAACTTATGGGCAGGATGCACTGAGTTTACCAATGAAAATGCAGAATACAGATGAAGTCAGCATTGCATAGGCATGTATGTAATTTTGAACAATTCATTGCAAAACTAGTGTTCTAGTTACCATGCAAAAGGGAGGAAAAAATGGGCCCATGGAAAGTCTTAGTTGCTGCTTCTGTAAAACACTCACACCCATACACATGCTCAGTGAAAAGAAAGTAACTCCAACATAGTTGTAATGAAAAAGAAAAACAAGCCCCATCTACCAGCCATTATTTGGGGAAAAAAAAAAAAAAAAAGAAAAAAAAAAAAAAAAAATTAAGCCAACTTTGGCCTGAAAATTGTTGTCCAATTTGTTCCTATATTTTCAGTGCTGGGTTTGGAATTTCCTTACACTGATGACATCTACACTGCACAACCAAAAGCTGGGCTGGGGCATTGTGGTGTGCATCTCCAGTGTTCTCTAATAGGTCCTAGCTAACACATCTTCTAAATCACTTTATATCGGGCTGTTTGTGTAATACTTGGGATTTTAAAAACACTGGAAATTATTTCATCCCTTGAGTTATCACAGAGGAGGGCAAAGAGTTCAGATGGCAGTCAACATAATAGCTCAAGATACACTTCTAAAAATGTCTGCTTGTACCCCCATTTTCATTGCAAATATGTGTTTCACCCCAGCTGTCAAGTGACAAGACAAATATGCAACTAAGGATCCCAAGCAGTTCTACATCCCTCATAATTTTGTGCATGCTAAAGGTCATTTTAACCCAGGCAGACTACTGAGAGCCTATGGAGAAACCCATTGCAGGAATGTGACTAGCTCTGGGGGAGGCTGTGCTGTGCTTCCCCAGGGCCACAGGCTGCAACAGGCAGAAAAGAGCCCTCTCAGAGAGGCTGAAGTACTCCGGCACACAGGGAAGGAGTGGGGCTGCATCATTTCTGGTGCAGGTTTTATAGCAGTGATCTTGGGCCCATCCTCATGTAGAAGGCAGGGGACAGCCGCTGTCCCAGGGCTGTGAGAGAAAGACCAGATGCAGCCCAGCATAAGTAACTTAGGGATCTTAACTGTGTCTTAAAACATGTTTCCATATAGTGTGCTGCTCCAGTAGATAGCTATTATGCACATTATGGATCTGATACCCCTCTCAACTGCCTGGTCCATTTGTAACATTTATAGAGATCAAAAGCCTTTAAAAAATAGGAAGATTTATTTATTGAACTTAAAATCTGTGAGCTTGACAAAAGCCTACTAATTTAAAACACTCTGTGGAGGAAAAAGTTAAATGGGTTGGAAAACACAGCATTTTAGTCCTTGTGAAGAATTGTAACAGCAAGAAAGAAAGGGTCTCATTTCATGTCCGAGAGCACGAGATGGGGAGCACAACTGACCTGAGTGGTGTCTAACCTATAAACACCTATAAACACCTTGGGCAACCCACTGCCAGACCAGGAGACCTCCGCTGTGGGCCTGCCAGAACCATGTTTTTGTAGAATTGAAATAAACTACACACAACTTCCAGTAATAGGGACACCTCTTTGTACATAACTGGCCTGAAATAAATCGAGAAGAACAAGCTTTTCATAGATTAATTGAAACCAGAGTTCAGAATCTTCCCAGAAAGGCCACACATCTGAAACAGAGACTAAGTCAATGAGGAGCTAAGTTAAAGGCCATACATCCCTTCAAAATAAAACCATAAGATAAATATTTTGGTTTATTTTGACATGTTTCATATGAAAGCTCATGAGCCCACTCATTGACAACGAGAGCAGACTATTTAGGACAGGCAGCTGGGTGAAGGGCTGTGTGACACTTTGCATCCTTGGAGTGAAACTCATCCCTTACTCTCCTCCTCTCAGAGTTACTACAGGGGGTGCAGAAGAGCAGTTTTATGGTGTCAATGTTAGCATGCAATAGCAACTAAGCTGTCTTCTCCCCAAACTGGGAAGCGCTCACCTGCAGAAAGACATACATATAAACCCATGCCCTCCCCTGGGGAAGGTCCATCTCTGCAAGCCACAGCTCCTTTTATGTGGATAACATAAAATTATGTGGATAATGACTACCTGCAAATGCCTCCACACTCCTGCAAGCTGAGGCCAAAAAGGGAGAGATTGTTCCTTCCTGCAGGCTGTCACCCTCCCTCTAGGATATATTCATCAAATGCAGTCTCATTCTAGGACCCAATGCTGATGGGATGGAAATTTAAAACTTATTTTACTGATCTCAGTGGACAACTGTCACTGAAGTCCCTCCTCCAGTCGGGATGCAGAGCTCTGACAAGAAGCTCAGGAACATCTGAAAGAGAGCAGCAGCCTCTGCCTCATTTAATTTCCTGGTTCAGCACCATCATACAGCCCTAACTCCAATGGTCTGACAGCAGATATTCCTTTCTGCCAACCCTACTGTGACCTGCTGGAAGATGATAAGCTCTTAAACCAGCCGAGCTGACCAATGTGAGTCATAGCATTTAATTCTTCCAGCTAAGACCTGCACACTGGTAGCAGAATGCTGCAAAGCAGCAGCACCAAAGCAATGCCATCCAATACCTACACAGAAGATGGGACTGCTATTTCTGGGTGCAGGCCCAGCCCATCTAGGAGCTTTCATGTTGGTTACTCTTTGTGAAATTGGTATGTCAATGTAACCTGCACTATGGATGAATTCATACAATTCAAAGGGACCTTTCATGAGCAGTATATTCTTCTTCCTCCTCAGAAAAGTGTTCCTGTGGAATAGGTACATCGATAGACCCATATACTGCCCCAGCTAGCATTTTTGTCCTACATATCTAATTCATACATATGGACCAAGTTTTGAGAACATGGACATTTCTCATACTGGTCTTTATGACCATTTCTGCCTCCGAAGAGGTCACTGTCTGGACTCCTCAACAGTCATTGCTATTTACAGGGCTGGGCTGAGAAGCTGGGAACACTGGTTTCTTAGATGATACACTGACACACATGACATATTTAAATGCTTAAACAATACATCAGTGCTACATACAGGAAAGCTGTCTCACTTTCCAGCTATCAAAGCAGAGCCAAGTGCTGCTCTCTGGTAGCCGTAGAGATTGGTTTAAAGAAGTTCCCTTAACAAATATAAGGGCACCAACTTCCTTACCCACACACAGGGATACAACAGCTGAGATCCTCCTCCACCTGTAGGCAGTGATACCTAGGGGCTCACACAAAGTCCCTCCAGCTCCACAGCAATGTTTTTTATTTAAAATCCAAACAGCAGCTCAGTGCAGCACTAGCTGTGAAATAATTCTTCCCCCTTAAGCAAACTCCATCAGTGTTTTCCCTGTTGTGTGGTAACAGACCTGAACATATAAACAACCTCACGGCACACTCTGGGTTAGTCAGCATCAGTCAGTAAGAGCCCCCCTCTGAGAAGACACTACAGAAAGGAATACTTCTAATTTAAAATCCTTGTAAGTGCTAGAGACATTTAAAGCATTAATCAGCAATTAATACAAATAAGAAACTCAATCTCTCACATCATTAATACTAATTATGCTTTATAGCTGCATTTTCTGAATAAGATGATGGGCAACATGCATATGGAGGAGGCTGTTTGGCAGAGGTGCTGAAATGGAAGGGAGCTAAATTGAAGGAGAAAGCAAAGTGTCAGACATGTTTTAAAAGACCCACTCCTTGAGCAGTGGAAGGCATTTATAAAAAAGATCAAATTGGGCCCACTGAAAGTTCAGGAGCTCAGGTGGAAGTGTCACTCTGTGTGTGTGTGTCTCAAGAGTTGGGCAGCCACTCCCAACACGCAGCGGTTGGCGATTGCTTTGGGGCAGCTCCTGCTGCTGTGTTTGCCACCTGTGGGACTCAGACCCAGCGTGTCTCTAGTTGGATACCAAGCACCAGAGGAATTTTGGGAAAAGCCGAGTTCAGCTTTGCCACATGGAATGTGACACTGGTGACTCTGAGGACATCGGTGATGATGCTGAGGACAATTAAACTGAGTCTGGTGCAGTATTTTTACATCCTACCTCTTTAGCAATGGCTTCCCTGTCCTGCATGGTGAACTTCACCAGATAGCACAAGTGCTGATGCCTTTCACTGGAAGGGTGGGGATTTTTTCTTTTGTGTATGTTGACCTGTGAAATGATGAGTGGGACAAGGACTGCTGGAAAAATCAATCTGGCATTAATGTGCTTGCTGACAAGTTTGCTGTATCCAGAGAATCAGAAGGCAATTTCTACCCAAAGCAAAAAGAACATGAACTAAAGATTGCATTTACCCTATTTTCTCAGATTAGGACTGTTACTAAACTCATACTGTCACATCTTAATGCTATTATCTCCTCTCACTTTACACTTTGTATTTCCCATGTAGTCACCACATACTTCTACATTGGTCTGGTGCACCACATGATATGCAACTTCTAAGAAGGGACAAGAAGGTGCAGGGCTTAAATCAATTATGATATGCATAAAACCTCAGTATTCTAGTCAAAGGCAATCTGAACTATGCTTATGACAAATGCTTTCTGTCTGGATTCCCTGTTGTTTCCTTTGGCTTGGCTCCAGCTGCTTGTCCTGTCAGGAGCAGACTTCGTTCAGAAAAGCCAACAAAAGCTGGAGAAGTCATTAGACAGGTTGTCTCTGTCCTGCCCAGTGTTGTACTGAATTATACTTGTGAGGCTACAGAGACATTTGACTTTATTTATTTTACTCTAACAGGGAAGCAGGTTCTGACCTGGATTAGCAGTGGCAGAGCATTTTAACTATAAGCTCTTGAAAGATGGCCCTACACGAGCATATTTTAAGTTCACATGTGGTCTCTGGCCTCCCTGTGAAAAGGAAAGATACTCTTTGCATCATGAATAAGTACTAAAGAACAACACAATAAAAAAGGATTTTGCCAATCAATAAAACACAGCTAACCTAGATAAGGGTGAAGGAGAAATGGAGCTCACCACATCTCATTGTTGGCAAATGCTGTGTCTAGTAGTGATAACTTGAAGAACATCTCTTGTGCACACAGACTCCTGTACCAGGACTGTGCTTACCCCTCACTGGCACAATAGGACTGTCAGATCAGTGAACAGCCAGCACCAGGGCAGCTTCACAAACTAACACTGCAGTGCCCTGTGCTCAAGTCCCCCAAAGGCCATGAACAGTGCTCCCGTGCAGAAAGTAAAGCCATCGTTCCACAGCTCAGCTGCACTCTGCTGCTGGCAGCGACCCTGCAGAAGTCTGTGAACATTTCAGCCTCAGAGAAATTCTGTACATAGCTATAGGCAATGGACATCATGCTGGCTAGAAGTATCAAGGCTTCTTATTCTTGTCTCTGTCACTGACCTGCTGTGTGACCTCAGGCAAATCACTTCACTTCTGTGTGCCTCTTCTACTTCCAATCTTTCATCTGTCTTGTCTGCTTGACTGCAAGCTTTGGGAGGGGGATTATCTCTTATGATGAGTATGCAGCACCAACCACAGGAGAGCTTTAATCTCTGTTGGTTCTCTGAGGCACAGTACAAAACCTATAGCTATTCTGTAGTCCATACTGTCTACACTACTACTTTGCACAAAAGTGTTCAGAGTGGTCAAAATGGGCCACTACTCCAAGATTTGCCACATCAGCACTTCTCAGGTCATCCAGCACATGCCCTTGCACTCTGTCTACAGAGCAAGCAAGACATGCTGCCTGGCAGACCTTCCATATTTTCATTTTGATTGTTGACTCTGCATGAGAAGTGAGTTTATGAATGAGGCTGCTGTGCCTTGAAGACATGCTTTGAATGTGCTTTACTACAAGGGAACTGACATGCTATAAGAAGGCTGCTTTTTCTACATATGACCATGCAAAGTGCCAAAGAAAATGAGCTTTTATGGCTATATTTCTTAAAAATAACTATTAACAAAGGGGTGAGGAACAGTGTTATTACTGTTAATGTGATGAAAACACCCCACATTTATAAGGTAAAGGACAGATACATAGGCCAAGGGAAGACCTGACTAGTAGATATCCTAATGGGATGGGGTTTCACTGGCTATAGAAGATGCACACTCACCACAAGTACAGTTCTGACCATAAATATGAATAAATGGATGTCTGTGTGTGTGTATAGACAGAGAAGAAATGAGAGACAGAAAAAGACTGAAAACAATGTGACAAAAGAGAAGTAAAAAAGGAATCCCAGAAGCAGAAGAATCCAGTTGCTACCTGGACCTGTTGCTTCCCATATTTTGTAAATATATCATGCCGTGCAGAAACATTGTTAAAATACCGTAACCTTTACACATTCATCTACACTTAGCCTTTTTTCCAGTTTTCTAGAGCAAAGAAAGTGCTATGTCTCCTGAAAATACTTCTTTATGATCTGGAGCTGACTGAAAGATCAAGCTGTCCTTAGGCAGTTTGGATCAGCCCCATGCCACCTATAACTCTCTCCCTGAAGAAACTCCCAGGAAGGCATAACTTTCTTCTCTGTTACTGCATGCTTTGTAGAATTTCCATACAGAGTACCCTTGCTCAAACTGTAAAGTAGCTTTGGGCTTTGGTAGAATCTGTAGAGAATGGCCGTCAGCAAAGACAGCAGCTCATGTTATCATACAGCACAATGTTCTGCACTGTTACCATTTTGCAAGATTCACTGCTTCCTGTTGTCCCATTTGTGAAGGTGCTTTCTGGCTTCCTCTCCCTCTGTTGTGACAGCTTTTGTCTTTGCACCGGTGATGCAAAACTGAAGAGATCTCTGAACAAGGGAGCAGTTTTGTTCTCCTGCAACAGAGAGATATGCTAGGCTTTTCAGATGAAAAATAAATTATAGACATGTTTTTGAATCCCCTTTTGTTTTTTGTAAGTTTTACAACCTTACTTATCTGTAAATAAAATCATCTTTTTTTTTTTTTTTTCATAGCACACTGTATAAATACAACTTCATGCATCTGGGAAGCTGACAGCTGCCCTATGAGATAGAGTGTGACAGTTTAAAATCAAGGAATCAATCACTGAGATATAGCGTCTGGATGCCGTTTCCACCAGGATGTATTGCAGGATCCAGGAGCTCGCTATTTGAGATATGCCATCATAACTCTGATAGATTAAAGCACCACATCCAGGAAACAATTGTGCAAGAAAAAAATGGTGTCATAGATCTGCCAGGCTACAGCACAGAATCCAGGAGCCAACCAGGGGAAGGCAGGGCTGTATCTCCTCTCCCAGAAGCCGCCAGAGCAGCCTGATGACAGTTCTGTTCTCAAACAGCCCCATTATGACCTAATTAGCATACATGAATTGCAGATTTAAAGCATTAAAGTGATGTACAAATCATTAATTTTTTGTCAAATCCATGTCAGCCTTGTGTATGCCTTCTTATTTTAATGTTGCATGACAGTGGAAAGAAGTCTAATCTTCTGTATATAAAGGGGAAAGATTTGGTGTAGTTGATATAATGAGATCTATTAGAACACTGCAGCTTTGAGTGTATCTGCTCAGAGAAGAAGAAAAATGCCACATTTGTCCCATTAGGGTTAATTGTGAAAGGATGTAAATATATTCAAAGCCCCAAGGGCAGTTCTACATGTTGTCTGTATGAAAGAGAAGATATAAAATTCGGTTTCCATCAAAACTTCTTATTAGTTTTGCGACAAATAAAAAGAACCACATGTTCAGACAAGGCGGACCTGATTTTCAGAAGATAAGAGCACTCAGAAAAATCAAGCTCTTGCTTTGAAAATCAAGCCTGAGCGATAGTGTCAGGAATGGCATACAATAAAATCAAACAGATACCAAAATCAAGCTCACATTGACTTTGATGCATGCAGAGAATCACTGCAAAAAGGGAGGTTGACTACTTTAAAGTGGGACTTCCTAAACTATTTATGATTCATGATGTTGCTGGGATCCCTGGATATCACCTGCAGGCTTTGGTTGGCTGCCTCCTTGAGCCACCACAAACTATTAGTTTGTGTTTCAGGGTGAGCTTACATCTGTTCTGGCCTCATGGGTTAGCTACTTGCTTACTATCCCATTTCATACACTCCCCTTGCTTTCCCTCCTTGAAGAGGAGCTCTTACATCTTATGCTTCAGATGAATTGATTGAACAGATGATACATCCCCTGTTCTGAGCTGAGAGCACTATTCAACACCACTGAGCAAACCCTCCTGCCACCCGATTAGAGTGTAGTCCAAATCCCCTTTCAGTAAGCCAATTACTCCTCCACAACAAGTGCCATTTCACAGGCATGACCAAACAGCACATTTCCACCAAACAAGTTTGCACACAGGCTGACTGAAATCCAGATGCGTGAAGAGAGAGGTATTCTTTGACTGTCTACTGCATCTCTCACACAGGCTGGCCTGGGGACTGATTGAATTCCAGAGGGTTGCACAGGAGGTAGGTAAGAGGAATAGTCTTGGCAGCTATGTTTAAGTATTTCATGCATCAAAAGATAAGTATATTGGTGGCATAATTCTGACAAAGCACAGAACTCCAGAGGCTGGCTGGGATTTTCATAAAAGATAATATAATTAAGGCACCCAGTACCAATTTATTTTCCATGGGTATTGGAAACCTCATCCCTGTGCCCCTTCAAAATTGCCTACAATCCCAAACCAGCAGGTTTGGTCAAGGTGTGTGTGTGTGTGCCTTTGTTTTAGATCTGTGTGTTTCTGCAGCTGACAGCACTCCTGGGCAGATGATTTCTCTTACAGTTCACTAGAATGACTTTCCCAGCAGCAAATAATCATCAGTGTAGCTCATCTCTTCTGACAGGAGTTGAGCACAGAGATGGCTCTCCTCAGGCTAGCAAAAAAAGGATATAGAGGAATGAAAATACTACTGAGAAATGTGTTGAACTGAGAGGCAGCCTCTGTCAGCTCCACACCTGGACCAATGATCAGCACTTACCTCTTGAGTGTTATTTCAGTAGCTCAGATGTCTGTCCACTGGCCCGCTATCCCTACCTGACTTGTACAGACAGCCTCAGACTAGTTCATTTTCCTTATGTTCTGGAAAAATAAAGAAACAAACCCATAATTTAAACACACCATTATCTTTCTGCCCAGAAATGCTGGATGTTTACAAAAATTATGAGAATAGCTTCCCAGGGCACATCCCCATATTCATCTACATGGCAATAGCTCAAACATTCAGGGCCAGACCATTTTCCAACCACCATGGCAGCAGCCAGAGGAGATGTATGAGGATGGAGGAAGCTGTTGTAAGTTAAAGATAGCTTTGGGATTAACATGCTGGGCTTGGTTTAAGAAACAGTGTCCTGGTTTGAGGTAGAACAGAACTAATTCTGTTCAGCAATATTCATTTCAGCTCAGTCTCTTCTAACTAACTGCCCTTTCTGAAGTTAATGGCATATTTTCGCAGTGTCTGCTTCTAGCAGTGATAATGTTAAATGTTTAGAGTTACTGCCAAGGATCAGTGTGCAGAAAGGCTCTTGCTTATACTTGCTCCTGTGGAGACCAAGGTCACTGCTAAATCTTGTGTACCACATTAAGGGTGCAGAAAGTAAAAGTCTTCATCTGCAGGGAGGACCGGACAGGTCAGGTGACCCTAAAACGACCAACAAGGGATTCCATCCCATATATGTCATGTTCAGTATAAAACTGAGAGATAACAAGGCTCAAAACTCTTCTTCAATAGCTGGCATCCAAGGAGGACTCTGTCTGTTCGGTCTTCTATCCCAGCCTGTGTATTCCTGAATCCAGTTCTGGAATGCAGCTCCTGAATCCAGTTCCTGCCTGCCACTGAGTCCAGTCTGAGACTTCCCCAGTGCCTGCTCCACAGCATCTGTGTTGATGCTGATGTAATTGACATCAGGGGGGTTGGGGCTGGTATTTGTTTTGTATATATTTTAATATATTTAATTTTATTATTATTATTTTTTGTTAAAACTGTTCTGG
>JANHGN010000475.1:118461-136556 GCA_024605025.1 Megaceryle maxima | reverse complement strand
TATTTTAATATATTTAATTTTATTATTATTATTTTTTGTTAAACCTGTTCTGGTTTTATTTTCCATTCCATAATTCTCTCTCCCTTATTTCCTTTCTCTCCCCATTCTGGGAAGGAATGGGGGTTAACAGAGAGCATCTGTCATTTGTCTAGCAGCCAGTCCAACCTAACCCTTGACAAACAGAGACAGCAGACAACTCCATTAATTATTTTGACACTATTTTAGGAGTCACAAAGAGAACGGGTCCTCTGTGGATTTAGGAAGAGCCTTGATGCAGTCAAGAATAGAGTTCAACTCTATTCAACCCTGAATAGAGTGCAACTTCCCAACATCTTTCCACATTTGCTGTGCAGGAAGGGTTATTAGAGGAATGACTGGTAAAATAGGGAATGTTTTGGTAAGGGATGTGTTTTACAGAATGACGTTTAAAGATTACTTCAAGTGAAAGATTTTATTTTGTATAGGAGCACTCTCTGCCTCTGACATCGATGTGTTCCAGTTCATTTGCAGTCTGCACACTGGTAATGTGTTTTAAAGTGAAAGGGAAAAATGGAAATTGCACAAATTCAAAGACTGTAGGGAGAGCAGAGGCCAACTCTGAGCAGAGCTAGCACTCAGCAGTAGGCAAAACTCCAAGAGCTGAAACTAAAGAAGTCTCCAGGTCCTCATGAAATTAATCCCTGTGCAAAGGGCCAAGGCAACCAGGCACATGCTTTTGTGAGTGTCTTCCTGCAGCCCTTAGGGGACTCTGGGAGCATGTAGGGCTTGTTCTGGCTTTCTTTCACAACCCAAGGTCCAGGGAAATACAGTTACAGGAACTGTTTCCCCGAAGAGACAACACCTTTAAAGTGGATTGGCAGAATGCAAATGAACTGAGCCATGCAGACCCAGCTTTGGCCTTACTCCTGCTGCTAAGGACAAGCTGCTTGGCCTCTGCACAGCAGTGCTTTCATTGCTGCTTACTGAATTCCCTGCCCTGCTCATCATTTTCTCCTCTGCACTTGCACGTGCAAAGCACTGTACAGGATCTAGCCGTGTAACCTGACGGAGCAGCTGCAAAACCTTTCAGAGGCTTGGATTTGAGGCCTGACCTGCACCTACTCCAAAATCACTGTGATAAAATGGCTTCTTGGCTGGTAGCTCCTGAGTTCAGGATGTCATGGAGCTATGGGAGAAAGATCTGAACAAAAGGTCCACTAATGAAACAGCAAAATCAGCCAGCTCCAGGGACTTGTTTAATTTCATTAACTGGATAGATGTTGTAATACCTCCTGCAGTAATTGTTATGTTGATCTTGTCCCTGTGCTCTTGAATGAAAGAGGGGAGCATAAGATCTCCATTTCATCCCAGAGCTCAGACAAGCCAGCCCTACTCTGCACCCTGTTAGTGATCTTCAAAAGGCATTATCTATAAAAGTAGCTTTCTGGGATGCTGTTCAATCAGTGCCCATTATCCTTTCAAATTCTTCAAGCTATATCAGGTTAGAGAGTTGCTGGTATCATAGCTGGAAAACCAACCAACCTGCAGAAATATTTGCTTAGTTCTTTATTGAGCACAATGAGGTTAGGATTAGTCAGTCAAGGCATTAGATTAATGCTATTGGTAGCCATGGCAATTTCCGTTTGTGTGACAATCCATGTCACCTTTCCCATTAAAATTCAGCTTAAAATACCTATGAGAATCCTATAGTCCTCTCTGAATCCCAGGAATATCACATGGCATCATTCAAGATAGAATAAATCCAAACACATCTGAAGCTTTATTCAAATAAGCTGAAACCGCAGTAAGTTCAATTAAAGAGGAAAAGCATTAAAAACCTGAGAAATGGACTGTGTGCATTCTAATTCTGATCAGGGTCTTGCTGTGATTCACTACATTTCTAAGTCTTAGAGTTCCTTTAAACAAATAAGGAAATTTTCCCCTCTGCTTCCTGTTCACTCAGTAGCTAAGCTTGGAAGACCAAGCTTTCACCTGAACAGAGGTGAACATTTCTGGCAAGGTCATCTCCATGGCTGCTAAAGATGCTGCACACACCTGTTGAAGAACAGAAGGCTCTCTGTACATGGCCATACCACTGACCCTGGCAACCCAGCATGCTCATATCTGATTCTGAGTTCCATGCTCAGTGTTTTAGTTATAAATCAGGGGTTTCTTCACCTCAAGCCTGTTGAGTTTTTATCATTTCTGTATAGTCACCAACCAGTTATTGTAACTGTGCTGACAAAATTACTGTCATAGGAGTGGAATTTGGACAAACAAAGCTTGCTGACTGTTAGTGGCTTAAGTACAGAAGTGGAACAGATGACATCCTTCTGCCCAGCCTCCAGTTCACTCCCTGATTACTGACCACCAGCTGAAGACAGTAACAAGTAGCTGGAACATACTTACATCTTGAACTGCCACAGCTGTTTGCAGCTGACCATGCTTGGCTGCATCCTCTTGCAGCCAATGCCAGCTAGAGAAAAAAAATAGAAATTTTTGCTCTTGTGCTTACCATTGGGAATTACTGCCTCACTGTGCAGGGCCTCTGCTTCTAAGCTCTGCCTAAACAGAAGTTCTCTATTTAGAAATGCATCAGTTAGCTCCTGCTAAAGGTCTACACATGATAGCTTCATTCACAGGAGTGCCTTGATCAAAGCGTGTAATAAGCAAATATGGCAACGGACATTTTCAGTCCATTATTTTGAGTATCATAATATTGCAGTTTCCTACACTGAACCTCTCTTAAGGAAGCAAGGGTTCAGAATGGCAGATTTTTCCAAACTAAGGTTATACATTTGTTATCTAATCCTGAATTATATCTTAGGTCAGCAGAGGGGAAGGTTGGAAAAATGTATTTTGCACACTGTTTCCTTCCCCTTTTATTCAGATGTTGGATTATAGTGTTTAGAAATGCAGTACAGCAAAAATAAAATAAAATAAATAAAATAAATTAAATTTAACATTAAAAGATACCTGTGTACATGAGTACTGAAATGGTTTCACACCTGAGCTGTGTAGTCTTTTTTTCCACAGCAAGGAATCAAAAGATGCTTAGGACCTGCAAATACTGCTGTGGCCACTCAGAACTTTGGAAAACCACACTGCTTTTGCCCGGACACCTGAGATTCAGGAACACTCCAGCACCTCAGCCTGAAGCAAGTCAGAGTGTCCCATTTTGAAAAAGCTGCAAGTACCCTGTGACTTTCCTAGAAACTATGGCAGATTTACTCCTAGATGTGAAATCGTAAATAAATTTGTCAGGTTTTCAGAGGTGTCCATTTCAACACACAGCCCACTCACTTCTCATGCACAGGCTGCATTTGCCACAGTGCAATTTGCTCTTGGTTTATGCCTTGAACTTCACCACCACCGTATCATTAGCCAGCCTTCACTTCTATGATCTGAACATTTTGTCATGTTGTGTGATTGCACGTAAGCCCCTTCTCTAGATCTTGTGCTAAGATTATTTTTGTAGTTTGTTGTTAGAAAAGTCTTATGCTCAACTATGAGCTAAATAAAACAATTTTCTTGCCATCAAATATTTAAACCCACTGTGCTGGCATAGACTCAAAGGGAGGGAGTGAAATATGGCTGAGAAAAAAATGGAAAACCCAGAAATCTTTATCCTACAGATATTTCCATCAATAACGTAAATTATGCAGCTGTCCTCAGACAGATCAGGCTCACAAACAGCACAGTTCTCAGATCCAGAGAGAATCTGAGGAAAATAAATTCATTTGAAAATAAATTTTCTTTGCATGTTACCAGATATTTTCTGAAGCCTAGTACTGTCTGAACCACTGTGAGAGGTTACAGAGCTGTGAATGTCTTTTCTTAAATTGTATGTGAGGTAGCAGGAAAGTTGATATGTTATGTACTCAAAGGCTTTTTTGAAATTGAGCTCGAGAGAAGTGCAAAATCATATCAGTAGGATTCCAGTGCCCTCTGTGCTTGCTGCCTATATCTTTAAGAACACAGAGTCAAAGACTGTCAGGGGAGACATAGGACCATCATCATCTCCCTGCCTCCTACACTAGCAAGGAGTGGTGCCTAGTTGCAAAACCTGTTTGTGACTGCTGGATTCCAGAAGCCTCTTCAATCACCTCACCTCCCTCATCCAGTGAAGCTGCAGCTGCCATCCACAGCCCTGGTCAGCACCCAGTAGGCAGAGGTGCTATGGTTCTGCTGCTAAATGTAGTTTCTGCAGCTCCCACCTGCAGAGAGGTCATGGTGTGCTGGGTCATCTGGACCCCTGGTCTAGGAAGAAGCCTAGGAAAGGCTTGTTGTTGTTACTTGGGATTGTTCAGCCTGAAGCAGAGAAGATTCTGGGGAGACCTTATTGCGGCCTTTCAATAATTAAAAGGAGTGTATAAGAAAGATGGGGACACCCTTTATAGCAGTACCTGTTGTAATAGGACAAAGGGTGATGGTTTTAAACTGAGGGTAGATTTCGACTGGAGAGAAGGAAGAATTTTTTTACAGCGAGGGTGGTGAAACACTGACCCAGGTTACCCAGTGACGTGTTAGAAACCTCATCCCTGGACACATTCAAAGTCATGTTGGCTGGGGCTCTGAGCAACCTGACCTAGTTTCAGATGTCCCTGCTCACTTCAGGGGGGTTGGACTAGATGGCCTTTAAAGGTTGTTTCTAACCCAAAGTCTTCTATGGTTCTATGATTCTAAAGCCAACTAGCAAAGAATCAAGAAGTACCTACGTGAAGGAGTAGTGGGACTTGTTGGACTTGTTCCCTTCCTTGGACTGCATTTTGAGTATCTCCCTGCTCTTTACAGATGAGGGTAAGTCTGGCTCTTGACCATAGGAAAATTCTGACAGGTGACATACATGGTTGGCTTGCCGCTGTCCTCAGGTGCTATTTAGCTGTGCTTTAAAAGGCTGTGAGCATAGCCAAGACCACAGCAGGTGTGTCTGCGTGGTGAAATGAGATTAAAGAGGCCTGCCTATGTCCATTCAGATGCTACTGGGACACATTAGCTGAAATTCTCAAGCTGTTCAACAACCATGATGCCTGAGGGTTTTTTCTCTGCAGTGTGCCAACCAAGGAACAAAAAGAAAGAGCACCAAATATCGTGTCTTTTAAAATATTTGCAAAGGCTAAGAATACAAGGGGGGAATATAGATGCAACTCACAGAGGCAGAGGTGAGGCAATGAAAGAAGACTCATGGATTGCCTTCCAGTGTTTTATCGGAGAAATTAATATTGGACATACAAAATTGCACAGTGCTTCTGAGTTTAGCTGTATGATTTGTTATCTTTTTTTAGTGATGCCATATGCTCAGACTGAAAAAGAAAGGACTGGCAAAGCTACAGGAACAGTGTTTATTTTCTGGAGGTGGGACCATCCCTAAATGTTTTTATTGGACCTGGGTTAATTATGCTGCTGTATACTGAAAATGGACAGGAGATTATATGATCTTAATTTGAAATATCAGCTAAGGGTTTGTATTTACAGAAAGCTTTAGTTACTTCTTTAAGGAAAAATTAGTCTTTTTCAAAGGACATGAGATCATCTCACTTATCACCATTCACAGGACTGAACTTGTCCACAGCCACCTTCACTGGCAAATGCACATTGGCTGTTACACCCCTACTTTAGTGACAAAAAAACCCAAACACAAGAGTTTATAGCTACTTTGTGTCACTAGAACAGTACAAGGGCTTTGCACACAGGCCAGTGCACAGGCCAAGGAACCTGGCATTGAGTGCATACAAAATAATGCTTGGAAAATAATTTTACAAATGATAGACTATGCAAAGCTCTCTTCTTCCTGGCATTATTAATATCTGTGCAGTTATCAGACTGCAAATAAGTTTGAATCAAATGCAGCAGCACTTTATGAAAATAGAGTGTATATATCAATGTACATTGTGTATAATTGGTACCATTTGAAATGATGAAGTGCTACTAACTGATCTTCATAAAATAATACTTTGCATTTATATAGTGCCTTCCGTCTGAGATCTCAGAGCACTTTGCAAACATTACTGAATTAACTCTCTCTGAGCCCTCTGAGTTAGCTGTTGCTCTCCTTAGTCTACGGATGTGGAAAGCAAGGGCAAAGAAAGATAAAGACCATATGAGGAAACAGGGGCTCTAAGGGCAGACACTTCCTGCCCTGTAAAAAAACTCACAAACTTTCTCTTTTTTTGAACAGAAGCTGTAGGCTTTCAACACCTCTGAAAATCAGACTACTTTAGCTGCTCTTTTGGATGAAAATGCCCAATTTAGCTTAAATGATTCCTTCAGAATCGTCCAGGAAGTGTGTAGGAGAACTGAGGAAAAGGATCCAGAAAGCTTGGCTCAAGGCCCTGTGCTTTGGCTGAGAGACTGTTCTCTGCATACTGCCTGACCACTGTGACCACAGCTTGTGAAACCTTGCTTTGTCTTCTCAGGCTTTCCTCCCTTCCCATAGTTTCCAGCAAAAAAATAAGAACAAAAGACATCTACAGCTTTTGAGGGCAGTCCTGGATCCAGTTTAAGGCCACAGGAACCCAGGATCTATGGCAGTAAGGCAAGGTACACTGTCCCAACCGCTGTAGTATTCTAAGGAATTCTGAAATCAGATCAAGTCAGATTAATTAATCTAGTGAAATTAATTATTCTGGATAAAAATTCTCTCTGAAGAAACAATCACACGGATCTGGGATGGTCTGACGGAACAAGGCCAGACACCTGCTTGGTGAGTATCAGGATGGGTATGGGATGAGCAGTTGGAGGAGAGCTAAAGTGGCACCAGGGCCTTAATCTGGGTAGAATGCAGCCATGGCAGTACATTCAGCTTCACATTGAAATTGGGACTTTGCCTTCAGGACTGTATTCAGACAGACATCAATGTCCAAACTTGATGCTTCCTACTTCCTATCATACAGTGTCTTACTCAGATCATTGGAGGCTTTTGAGAGGTGTCTCACTCATCAAACTGGGTCAGGGACATAAAGCAATGCTCAGACACCAGAAGAGAGTCCTGATACTTCCAGGTGGCCTGTGGCTGGATTCCCCCTTCTTTCCTGGCACTGACATTGCCATGACTCCAGAGATTTGATCCCCCCTATATTCTGCAAGAGGAGAGCTCTGTGCTGGAGCTTGCACTCTCTGGCCAGGGCTTGAAGGCAGGCAGAGAGGTGAGCAGGCAGAGGGATGCTAATCAGGCCTCCAAACAGAAGTGCCAGATGCATCACTTGGCGAATGTCAGTTACCTCTAGTTTGCAGTGCAGCCTCAGCAGGTAACAGTTCCCTCCTCACCAGGGTAAAGATAAATGATGGTGCTCCAGAGAGAGCAGGGACACTCATGGGGAATCAAGGACTAACAGCCAATAAAATAAAGTGAAATACAAAAAACTGTAGAGTAATTTCACTTGACATGTTCCTTTATACGCTGTAGTAGGTACAGAGCCTGTCACACCATTTTTTCATGAGACCTAATGCGTTGATCTGTGTTTAGTCTCTGATTAGTGATTTTGGCCTGTGGTTTTTTATCTGTCTGTCTATCTATCTATCTACCTATGTATGTCCCCTTTACTGTGGTTTTTGGTTTTGTTTTTGGTTTTTAAAGATAATGCATTCTTAACTTTGTTTCTCAATTTATTCTTTGAAAGAAATAATTACTAAGCAAATGTGAAATGCATCACAATGCTTTGTAGAGCTGCGAAGAGGTCAAAGGTCTGGAATAAAAATGATGTTGAAACAATAATTAATTAGATGACATTCTCTCAGAAAATTTGCTTTGTGAAATCAAAGACAACAGAAAAGTGACAGAAAAATGAGTAATGAGGGAAAGAGGGATAGGAAGAAAGAAAATCCATATGGGTAGTTTTATTCACTTCTGAAAATGATCTGATCTTTCTCAGCCATTGTCCTGGCCCCCAAACAGAAATCTTCTCCAATAAATAATTTCAAGCTGTTTTCAGTGACTAAGCCACAAAATGTTCCATCCTGAATAAATTCTACTTACTGCATGCAAAACCGATTAACATATTTCCAATGCATTTATAGGACTTTTGGTCTGCAGAGGCCATCTGTTTAGGGGAATTCCTGGAATAACAATGTCATCTCTACAAGTAGGACTATGAAGAGGCCTAAAATCTCCACCATACTCCATACACAGATGTATAGATGATGCAGGAGCTGCTTGGGCAAATAAGGATTTGTGCAACTCACTGGAAAAATATGTAATCTCTGCCTTTCAAGTGAAGCCTCCTAAACCTTTTGTCCTAAATCACCTGTTACTTTATAACATGTTACCAAACCCTGTCTGGAAAAAAAGTGTTTGATGAAGGTCTATGGGAATGCATTTGCCTTCCATGCTGCTTTCCTTAGAAACCTGCCTCACCTGTCTTCATAACCTCAGCACGCCTGCTAGGACAGGCTGGCAGGTTCTTGTGCTCAGTAAATGTACTGGAAGAATAAAGAGAAAAACTGTTTTCCATCCTTCAACCGTTCACTGAATTAGGATGAATTTGCCATGAAATCCCTGCAAACAGACAGAGGCTGTACTTCTTAAGGCAGAAAAATCACAGGAACTAAGGTTCCTGCCTCGGAGATCTGTCCAGATCTGTATGGTGACTAACCAAGATTTAAGAGCACCAGAGTGATGCGAAGCAAAGGATAGGACCATCAGTCCAAGTCTTGATCCCAAGATATTTTGAAAGTCCCTGTGTATCCTCCACAACAGCACACTGTTCATTGCCCTGCCTGGAACTGGATGGGAATGGGTGAAGAGTATAGCAGTCTTCTGATGACAGTACCCCTTCCATTGCTACTGCCCCAGGGCTGAACTACAAATCACCACCTGGTAAGCAACAGGCTGGCAGAAGCCAGCAGGAGAGGATGAGTTTCCAAGTATTGATGGATGCATGTTTGGCTGTGTCTAGGAAACTATTCAAGGTCATGTCTTCCCCATGCCAAGGAAAGAAAAGGAGTCCCATGAATGATCTGTCTTTAGCCTATTCAAATCCCCCAGCTTTCCTTGGAAGAGGAAGTTCAGCAGCTGTTTAAGAGACCCTGAGGATGTCTGACCAACAAGCTTATTTATAAACTTCCTCCTATGCTTTGTGACAGAAAATAGATATAATAAATACCATTCTGTGGAAGAAAAGCAAGGAACAGATACAGTTGGAGAACACTCTGCATGTATATGCACAAACCTGCTGTGATTTGGAAGCTTAGATGTGCCCTAACATACTGCAATTATTAAACCCTAGGTATTAGGGAAATCACAACTGTCTGTGTTGCGCAGCTGAATTATCTAGGCTCCTCTCATTATCTAATAAAAAGTATTCATGTATTTCTCAGATTTATATGTGTGGTGATACTCAGAAGCAAGTTGTCAAAAGCATTTTTTTCAAAGGTGGTGTTTAAAGATAATACAAACTACACGGGGGAAAAAATAATCCAGATTTTGGGGGTCTAAAGGATGAGATTTGCAAAACTGCCTCAGGACTTTCTGACATCCTGATTCTATTCAGAAAGAATGTATGAACTGGAAAACGCAGCAAGGTCTTGAACTTCTTTAGATTAGGGGGATGATCTCCCATTTTAGCTCAAAGAATATACCTGCAGAAGACAAGAGTTCTGTATGGATTAGGGGCTCAGAACTGGACTGACAGGTTGGTTGCATACAAGTGTTTTCAGGTTTTGATATCCTCCTTAAGGCAATGGCAGCTATTCTGCCTCTCTCCCCATTAGGATTTTCTAAAGAAGGCCATTTTCGCCTAAGTAAATATTCTGCTCCTGTCTTCATTTTTACACGAGCGTTCCACTTTGTGCGAGAAGCTCGCTATGGTAGCAGTACTCTGGGGATGCTGCTTTAATAGATTCATAAGGTTGACATGTTTAAGTGGGATTTCATTGTATTACACAGAGGATTTTTTCCTAAGGATGTGATTATTCTAGGACTGATTCTACTGCTGTGATATGACCACTTTTGGCACAGTGCATTCATGGCATGGGATTAGTCCTCTGGCACCATATAAAATGACTTAGACATGTTGTGTTACTTATTAGCATGTGGTATGGCAGATCATTTTACAAAGGCAACAGCTGCAACCATTACTCCTACAGTTATGTCATAATTTGGTATGTCAAACACCTCTATGTAGTGCAGGCAGGAGGAACATTTATTCGTCTCACTTGTCAATACATTTGTTTCCATCTTCTTACGCTTCTCCTTTTTGCAGTAGTAAAACAATCCACCCTCCATACAGCTAGCTTTCCTGGGAGCTCAGAGAGCATGCAAAGAGACAGGTACTCAGGAGCTGTGGGGATCAGCACATTGCAAACCCCTGTATAGAACAGATTCATGCAAATGCTATGAAGCAAACGTATGAGCACAACCATGACAAGACAGTCAGCTCTTCTGTCTACAGCACAATCAGTTACCACTGCCACGTTTACTGCACTCATTTGCAATTGACTTCACCTTCAGGGAGCCAGGATCTCTGGGCATCTGTTGCTGCACAGAGGCTGGGGATGGACTCTGCAGAGGCAGCACTTTCAACCCCTCAGAGGGTACCCTCGTTCGCAGCTGGTCTCCCCATCTAGCTAGCTCTGAACCACAGCATGTCACCTCAAGGGAAAGAGATCACTATATGCAAACTTTGACTTGCCCCAGGCAGGATGGCTGCCCATCAGATAGGAACAGTGTATTCAGAGAAAAAGGGGGGCCTCTGGATCACAGTCACCTCTTTGGGGCTCCAAGTATGTTGGGTGAGTGTAGGGACATGAGCTAGTCACTTCTGGCTTTTACACCCTGCCCTTAGCCTTTATCACAGTACATCTGCCTCACAGTACAACTACCCAGAACACAGGATGCTGAGTAAAGGATAACCGGCTGGCAAAAGCAGCCTGAGGTGATACTTCAGTTTCTCTTCAAGTAATAAAATTGCATGTAGGGTCACAGGCACAGTGTAGCCCCACTGGGCAGGGGAGCTAACACAAGGTGATCTCAAGGAACGTGAGGTGGACATAAAGCTTTCCTCTGGCTTTCTATTAACTTAGATTCCTACAGAGGTTGGAGGCAACCTCTCTGGGTGAGTTCATGCTGCCTTACCCCTCTGCAAAAGGTTGGCTCCACCTTACTGCCAGCTCTCCATGGCCCTCTCCCTGATGACGATAAACAGCACACAAAGCTCAGCTGGATGAACTTTCTGTGTGGGTGCAGATTAGTCTACATTGGGAAAATGAGCTGTTCCCAGTGTAACACATGGTAAAGCCTTCACTAAGGCAGCCCATTATGGCCTAAATGGGCAAGGAGCTTTCACAGAAGACACCCACCAGCAAGTCTAAGGAGGTAGACTGTGTCAGAGCAGTCATGAGGAGCAGCTGGGGTTGGCCCTAAGGTGGCCACCACTAGAGGAGACATCTTTTTAAGCCATCCCTCCTAGGAAGGAAGCTGCCCCAAAGTCACATCTAGTGAAATGCTGCAAGAGACAAACACATTGTGACTTTGGAGCTGCAGCTGAGAGGAGAAGGATTCTGCTTCGATCTTTCTTACAGTTATCCCAGCATAAATCAGTACGAGCTAGTGTTTTGCAGCCATCCTGTCCCTTCTATCCCCCTCCTCCACATGCCTTATCTATTTGCTTTGAAAGAAGGAAGAAGACAGAAGGGAGACGGGGGTGGAAGGGGACCCAGACTGCAACCTGCAGCAGCTGACATTTTTTTATTGTCTTTTAATTAAATAAGCCTCAGACACAAGAGGACATGTAAATTCCCCTGTGTACCCTCCTCCTCTTCCTCTTAAAAACTCATTAAGGAAAAGGACCACAATTAAACTAGGAATGCAGGGTTGCCTCTCCTACTTTCAAGCTGCCCTCTGCACATCTTTGCTTGGACAAAAGGTCACTGCAGAACAATACAAGATGGCTACAGCTGCCTTTCATCCTGTTGTCAAAAGGCGACAACAGAAATCCAGTATGAGTGGCAAGGGGCAGAGGGATGAGCGAGTGGGGGAAGAAGTGTGCAAGTGAGGGGGAAGTAGTTTGTGTCTTCAGACATCACACTTTCTTCTCCAGTTTGATAATACTCTACCTCCAGTTTGATAACAGTATCTCTGATTCAACAGATCTTCAGCTGCAGCTGAAGTGAAAGGAAATGCATTTGTATTGAAGCGACCTCTGATGAATAGCAATGCCCAGCAGAGCAGAAAGTAGAGAAGCTGATGCCCACCTTTCTCAACTAGATCTGGACTATAGGTGGGATCCTGGCTGCAAAAAGTGTCTTACTCCAGTGCTTCATGGGTTTCTATTTGCTTCAAGGCATTTTCTGTGTAGATTCAAGGGATTCTAAGTGTCTAAAGGCCACCCCTATTCTACACACAAGTAAATGGAATCCCTAAGATGTGCCACTGCAAAAAGAGGAAAGCTCCATCCATACAGACCCTGCAGAGGACACACATCCCAACAGCTGTTAGTTACCTCCTCTTTGGAGGTAAGTTAGACAAGTAGTTATGTTAAAATCAGGCCTGGCACCACAGTGATACAAGATTAAATCCTTAGCTAATTTTGTGGTGAACATAAACAAACACATGTGCATGCTTCTGGTGCCCTTTATGCATCTTGGCCACTGTAACACATCTGGCTCATAATCTTACCTACACTTTTGTCTCATGGAGGCTCTTGTGGGGCTGGGCCAAGAGATTAACTTCATCCAGTCTCCTCTGTAGGCAGTTCATACGAAGGCAGTTTTCCTTCAGCAGGTGTTGCCCTTGCACAAGGGAAAATTGCTTGCAAGAGAAGAATAATCAGAGGTAGAACAGAAGGATGCTAGCACTGACCTCCATGGGGGGGACCAGCATATTCAAGAGAAAGTCCTTGAAATGATCTGTCCACATTTTGCTTTTCCCAGCAGGGATCTCTGAGTAGAAATTATCCAGTCACTGCCTCAGCTCTGAAAGACCCTCCTGCCCACCTTCTGGAAGCACTTGAGGGCCAGGTGATTTTTTAACTATTGCCTTGTTTTTCCTTGCAGATCTGACAGCTGATACCTCTGGTGCCTGTCTCTTCTCCAATTGACAAATAATCTCTTTCTGATTTGAACAACTAAGGAACATCTTGAGCCTGTCACACTGGAGAAGATCCATCAGTCTCTTGTGCCACAAGTGAGGTGTTTGAAAAATGCTGTTTGTGCAGCCATTCTGGGGTATTAATTCCTGGCATCCCACTTGTATTTTGATTGTTTCTCAAAGAACAACAACATATTTTAACTCTTTGCAAATGAAGCAGTATTCTGTTGTTATGGTAACTCAAGTTCTAAAAATAATATAAAGAAAAGACCACCTTTAATTGATATCACAAGAAGTTGTTATGGTAACTGGAATTTTAAAAGTAACTAGGTTAAACTCCGTTTCTTTTTATCCAGAGCTTTGCATAAACAAATTCTGATTAAAATATCAGGTTTAATTTAATCAGTTAATTAATGTCACTAAATGTCATTTATCTTATAACTCTCATTTATATTCAGTGCAAAATTACCTAACTTGCCGAGTTCTAACTATCCAGCCATCAATATGGTATTCTGGAATAGGATGACTGTACAAAATATTTTTGGTCATGGAGTGGATAAAATTGAATGCATTGCTTTTATATCATGTGATGGGCCTATTTTTCTCCTCAGTAGCATGGATATAATGCCATCAGGTAATTCTGCTATGAAAATCAAGCGTGTGCTATATGAATGAAGGTATATGCTCTGCTGACTTCTGGATCTCTCCAAGACAAATATTCTTCAAACTCTTCTCTATTGTCTCATTCCTCCTCTGCAGTGTTCAGATTTTCTGCCTCTGCACACTTTTCCCCCCAGGCTTTCTCACCTTTCTGCCGAAATGACTCTCTCCTCCCTCTGTCAGAACTGGCAAATCATTTCCCACCCTAACCTCCTAAACTGGCAGTGACATTTTCTCCACTGTGGGTGTATTTTCCTCTTTCAAAGCTGCCTGTCTCTTCATTGCACCATATCTGCCATTTACATCAGTTATACTTCCTTGGCATGTTCTCCCATTCTCTTTAAATGTCCCAGGATGTCCCACAAGTGTTTCCAGTGTGTCCCAAGTTACTGCAGCCAAGCCAAGTTCTCTGACCATTTTGCTGTCAGGTTCCTCTGTAACCTCTGTTTACCTTTTCCACCAATCTTAATTTCCTCGTCCTTCCTATCCACAATCTGAACTGCATAGCTCCTGGTTACCCCTCAATTCTCTGCTCATTTTTTAACAGATTAATAGAGTGAAAGACCCAGAAAATTTCACTATGACCATTTAGTCTAACAAGACACAAATTTCATCCAGGAATTTCTCTGTTGAACCTGTAACTCCTGTTTGAATGATTAGTGTGCCTTTTACAAAGCCACGTAGTCTTGATTAAAAGACTGCAACTAATGGAGAACCCACTGCATCCCTAGAGAGCTTGACCTAAATATTTAACCCTCCCTGTTAAAAATAAATGTGTCATATCTTTCAGCCAAATGTGGCTAGCCTCAGCTGACAACCCTTGGATCTCTCTGTGGACTTCAACATTTAAGCAGTTCACCTCAAGGGAAAAAATTACCATGGGTCAGCTTCCCTGTGATAATCACCTGTATTCATGTTCTTACCTACATGTTCTAAACTACAATAAGGATGAGATGGTTTATTAGGGGAGCCTGTCTGCTGGGGTAAGAGGGGTAAACACACACTTGCAAAGAGGGGACAAACAGCTCTTGAAGCAGCTGGTATAAGGTAATCTATTCTTCTTGGTACCTTGTCTATATGTCTTCCTTTCTGCTGCAGTTTCTTTCCCAGATGGAAGATTAACATCAGAAATTTTCTCAAAATATTGATGCTTATACATCTCAGTCAAATCGCTTCTCAGCCTTCCTTTGGATAACCTAGAAAAGAATTCCACAGCATTCTTCCAGAGAAGCTTGTGGCTCATGGCATGGACAGCTTTACACTTCGCTGGGTTAAAACCTGGCTGGCCAGACAGGCCCAGAGAGTTGTAGTAAACGGAGTTAAATCCAGTTGGCAGCTGGTCACCAGTGGTGGTGTCCCCAGGGTTCAGTTCTGGGGCTGCTCTTGTTTAATATCTTTATCAACGATCTAGATGAGGGGATTGAGTGCTTCCTCAGCACATCTGCAGACAGCACCAAACTGTGTGGGAGTGTCGATCTGCTTGAGAGTAGGGAGGCTCTGCAGAGGGATCTGGAGAGGTTGAATCGACAAACTGAGGTCATTTGTATGAGGTTTCACAAGGCCAAGTGCCTGGTCCTGCATTTTGGTCATAACAACCCCAGGCAACACTACAGGCTTGGGGAGGAGTGGCTGGAAAGCTGCCTGGAGGAAAAGGACCTGGGGTGCTGGTTGACACCCAGCTGAATATGAGCCCACAGTGTGGCCAAGAAGGCCAGTGGCATTCTGGCCTGTATCAGAAATAGTGTGGCTAGCAGGAGTAGGGAAGTGATGGTGCTCCTGTACTTGGCACTGGTGAATCCACATCTTGAGTACTGTGTTCAGTTCTGGGCCCCTCACCACAAGAAAGACACTGAATTGCTGGAGCGAGTTCAGAGAAGGGGAGTTTAGTTTGGAGAAGAGGAGGCTGAGGGGAGACCCTACTGCTCCCTACAACTATCTGAAAGGAGGTTGTAGTGAGGTAGGTATGGCCTCTTCTCTCAAGTAAGTAATGACAGGACTAGAGGAAATAGCCTTAAGCTTCACTAGGGGAGGTTTAGACTGGATATTACAAAGAATTTATTTATTGAAAGAGTAGTCAGGCGCTGGAACAGGCTGCCCAAGCTGCACAGGAGGTGATGGGGTCACCATCCCTGGAGGTATTAAAAAAACCTGTAGATAAGGCACTTCAGGACATGGTCTAGTGGGATGGTGAGATGGTGGTGGTTTTGTTTTTGGTTTTGTTTTCTTTCTTTCTTTTTTTGTTTTGCTTTGTTTTGTGTTGTTTGTGTTGGTGGTGTTTTGTTGGGGTTTTCTTTTCTTTTTTTTTTTTTTTTGGTTTAGTTTTTTTTGTTGTTGATGGTTGGATGCAGTGATCTTGGGGGTCTTTTCCAACTGAGACAATTATCTGATTCTGTGACTTGTAAGAGCTTTTTAAGTCTCTCATTGGAAGGCAGAATTTCCGGGGACATGTATCATTCTTTCAATTGTTTTTGTATTGCTTTTCCAGTTTTCTTCATCCTTTTTGGATGTCTGAGCATGAGCACTGGACACAGAATTCAGCAGATCACTCAGCATTCCCATATCAAGAAATGACATCAAGCCCTATTAAATCCTTTTGTTTACTTGCCCAAAGGATTGCATCAGCTCCTGTAGCACCAGCTTCACACTGGGAATTCACATTAATTTGTTCATCCAAAATAGCCCCTACATCATTTACAGAATTTCTGCTTTCTAATTCTCAGTCTGAAACTGAAAATATAACCTGCATTCTTGGTCTGTGTATATGTGACCTTCCCAGTGGCTGTTTGTATACACCAGTTTTCTAAAAGAATCCAGCTTACCAAGCAATCCAGATCTTGCCGTAGGAATGCTTTGTCCTCATTAGCATCACTTATCATGCCAGAGATGTTTATTTAATCTGCAAAGTTTACCAGTAGTGCCACCTTCTTCCACCTCAGTTGTAACTTCCTTTGCATTTGCCTCCAAGCTTTCAACCTTACCTCCTTTTCTGCTTTTAAATCTCTAGCTTTCTAAACCCCAACTCCAAAGCAACAATTTCCCAAAAGCCCCAGGTCTGCCTCTAGAGCAGTGCAAGCAAATCATAAGATTGAAGAATCCCATTAAAAAAAAGAAATCCCAGAAATTACCATTTAAGAGAAACACACAAAAACTGCCCTAGCCAGCCACAGCACATCCCAGTTCACTGCATCTACTCTTTAATCAGTGCCTGGCTATTCTCTAAACTGAGACAGATCCCAGTGCTGTGGAGCTTCTTGCACACAGTTAATACTATCAGCATATTATTATAAATCATACTAGCAGCAAATGCGCATGCAGCATGTGTCTTGTAAGCACAAACATGCAAACAGCTATGAGTCAATCTATTTGCCTTTTTTTGATGTACTGTAATCAATACATAATCCAATTGTGGAAAGGATTGTGTTTTGTTCTTATGAAATGGAAAATTCTCCAAGTGCAAGTGGTTTCATATCAAATACTTCTCCAACAATTAAGCTTTTAATTTAATCAACATGAGTTAAAAAATATAATCTTTCTCCCTCACAGCTGCCAGATAGAGCGAAATAGATTTTACTTTGCATCTTCAAAAAAACTCCACAACCAAACTAAAAAGCTACCTTGTCTTCCCTTTAAATGTTTGATTGCCAGTCAAGCAGTTTGCTGTAACTGTCCTGCTTAGCTCCCTCATTGAAATGGACATTTCTAAATTTTTGGCATCATCTCTTCTCCCAGCTAATGTTGATTCTGATATTTTGCTTTCCCTGCATGTTTGATCTTCAGTTGATATGAATGGCATTACCTGCTTGTCCTGAGAGTAGAATGTTGTAACTGATGACATTCACTGAATAGCTGAGAGGAGGATGTTAACTGGAGTCCTACAAATTTATGCACCAAGTACTATTTATTAAGTAGGACTTTATGGAGAAGCCACAACTCTTGTGACACTCTTAAACATTAACTGCAAATCTTTAGTCACTGGATTTAAAGGGAGGAGATTTCTTGTGTGAAATGACAGGGAAAGAATCACCAAATATTATTGCTTAACAGCAATGAGTAAACAGCTTTGGAAAACCACAGATCACTAGATGTACTTGGAGGTCCAGCTAAAGTTCCATGTCTTCTACCACACACCCAGAATGCCTATTATTAGAAAATCCCCAGGAGTTTAGAATATGCAGATGATTTTTAATATTTTATGTTTGAGGTGCACATAGCAAAGCAACTGATAAGAATGTGCAATCTATTTTCTAAACAGTAATTAGGTTAACAGAACATATTCATCATTTAATATAGTAATCAGAAATTACTGGAATTAATCTTTTTCCTGTAGAAGCTTTTAGGAACATTCCCTTTTTTTCTTTTTCTTTTTTTTTTTTTTTTTTTTTTTTTTTTTTTTTTTTTTTTGGAGGTTTGTGTTTTTTTTCCTTTTAATTTT
>JANHGN010000475.1:105628-118370 GCA_024605025.1 Megaceryle maxima | reverse complement strand
ACATTCCCTTTTTTTCTTTTTCTTTTTTTTTTTTTTTTTTTTTCCTTTTTTTTTTTTCAGAGAAGTTTCGGGTTTTTGACACTCTAAAGTACCTCTTTGGTGTTTTGTGGTTTAAATATCTCCCTCTCCCTCCTTCTCTGTCTATTTGGCACCATGGCTATATCCCAACTCTCATGGTGTTCTGCCACCACCTTTCTTGCTGAGCCTGCTGTAGGGACATGGCTCTGCTGTTTTTACAACCACAATCCCAGCCCAAGGCGAGATAGAGAACAGCAGGTTTGGTGTGGGACATAATATCATGGTTTTAGAATCAAGACAGTTGGGACCTGCTCATATACTTCATTTGGATAAATAACAGGAAGTTAACAGGAGCTCTGATAGTCATCACATAAAAATTTGATTAATGCTGTTAGAGCACAAGGCCTCCCTTCCCAGGGAACCCAAGCCACAGATGTATATGATGAGGTACATATGAACCTGACACATGGGACTCTGGTACCCACAGAAGCAGTTTGCTGACACAGCTCCATGACTGAAATCTTTTACTTACAGGTATTAAGTGTCTGTTCACAGCAAAGTGCAGAAATAGTTACTGTATATCTTTCCCAGCCCCTGCAGGGAGAGGTTTGAAGCCCTTTTGGCCCAGCCAGAGATTGTTACATCAGAAAAATATTTGGAAGCATAGATCCAACTGAATGAATCTGCAGCTGGGCCAAGCTTGTGTATGAGTTACTAGAGGCACAACAGCTGGAGGACAGTCAGGGGAAGTCAGAAATTGCTCAGCTGAATCCTCTCCAGACCATGTTTGACATGTTATTTGTCTTCTTCTTTTACAAGTTTCTCTTGCCACAGAAGTGGAGGAGAGAAGTATATCTCAAAGAGCTGTTTACTTTTCTGTTGAATGACCAATTTTGAATGAGCACAATCAGTCTGCAAGGGTTAAAACACAACCTATCTTGCTAAAACAAATAAAAAGCTAAGAAGTTAGCTTCTTCAAAAGTTTTTCTACCTCCAGGAGAAGAAATGGGGCTTAATTCCATCTTTCACTCACTCCCCTCTCAGGAATGGACCTTTTATCAGCTACCACACCAAAATCTTCCACATCAAAGTCAATGTCTTCAGAAGTAACATGCATAGATGGCTGTATAGCTGCTCACAGCCTCTGAGCTCTTTTAAAATCAGTTGGATGTACCATAATCCACTGTACATTAGTGGACATATGGGATAAGGACTGGCATTTCCACCTATTCTCTCCCTCTGAAGGGTTGAATCCATCCTGCAACCCCAAGGTATGAGTCAGTGATAGGGACCGCCTCTTGAGCATGTGTGCTGGGAGAAGCCAGTGGGAATGTGACTTAAAGTGGGACCCCAAAAGGTATCTAGAAAGTGCATACTGTATGAGATACTGGAATATCTAATAATAATCCATATGAATATTTTTCAGCCAGGTGTTCCAGCTTATTCTTTCCCAAAATATTAAGGTTAAAAAGATTCAGTTTTGCTGTAATTGGGTTTTCAGATTCCTAGGAAACCAGACAGTCCTCACCAAACATTGCAGCTCTTCTCAGGACATTCTGCCCAGAAACAGATTTTGAATTTGGTCATATTCTGTTGAGGAAAGGTTCACAAAGTTCAAGGCAAAGAAAGCATGGCTCCTGGGCATACACTAGAAGCGTATGTGCCAGCTTCCCCAAGCCCAAAGCAAATTTCCCCATAAACCAGACCAGATTCCTTCCGCATTTGTGTTAAACTGATTTGTCTCTTCCTTTGCTACTCTTGCAATTTCCAGCCAGCTTCTAACCCAATTGCATTTGTCTGAAGAAAAACAACTCCTTGTATTTACAGGGAGTACAGCAAGCAAGAGAAGCATGAAGTTACATAAAGGATTTTCTCTTCTTCAGAAATGAATAATGAACACGATGAGCTGCCCAACAGAAAGAATTGCCCTTGATTCAGTGGATTAATTTGCTCAATAGCATGAAATAAGACGATTTAAGGGAAATTAGAATTAATATAAAACATTTGTCTTCAGACACGGTTAAACAATAACATGGAAGAGTATGATAGTCAGTCAGGTGTACAGAGAGGTTTAGACTGTAATGCTGCAGCCATCTTAAAAAATCCCCAAACAGTTTGATGTCAAATTCTATGTATATATTTTTTCTTCTCACAACGCAGTTGCTATATTGCTAGTGGGTAATTATACAGTCTTGTTAGAGAGAGGCAAACTGACAAACATACTTGCCTCTGCTTACTGTTTTACCTAACTTATTAGTAGCATTTGCTTTAGAGTAGCACCCAGGAAGACAGGTCATAGTCTGACTTACTATTTTGCAAGGCGCTACATAAACAGGCACTGGGAAGACTGCCCTTGTATTTGGAGAGTTTACACTCTGATGTGTCTTCTAGCTCTGCCATGAAATGCTGTGTCTGATGGGGAACATCCACAGAACCTTTTGATTTTTTTCCCAGCATGTTTCTTAGAAAATCCTGCTGCCGCTTTTTTCATTGTTGTATTATGACAGGCAAATCTCTGCAAGTCACAGGTCTCCTTTTCCAAACTTACTTTTCTTTGTGCTTTGCACCTGATGACACTCTGACTGGTTTGTGTACACAGTGTGGTAGAAATAAAGCTCCAGGGTCTCAAGAGATGTGCAAGTTTACATCCCCACACATAAGCAGATGATATGAATCCATAACTGGCCTTGGAAGCAATGAGGAACACATTGCTTAAGTGCAATTTTACCATGGTACACAGTGCTACTAATGCTGTAAGCTGCCACTTTGGCCACTCTAATAATGGCAGAACTGCCAGAATGGCCTTCTCCTGTGGAGGTTAAGTCAGGAAATAAATCACCATGGGTGG
Source organism: Megaceryle maxima (assembly GCA_024605025.1). NCBI lineage: Eukaryota > Metazoa > Chordata > Aves > Coraciiformes > Cerylidae > Megaceryle > Megaceryle maxima. The sequence goes on along the minus strand of JANHGN010000475.1, from coordinate 115,504 downwards.
GCTTTAATACACTGCCTACACTTTTAAAGTCCTGGTGCCTAGCAAGTGGTTGTCCCTGGGTATATCACCATCAATATCTGGCTATGGATGGACATGCTCCCCATAAATATTATTGTTTGTGGTTAAGTGGGTAAATATTAGAAATAATAATAAGAAATAATAAGAAAGTAATAATAAGAAATAATAAGAAATGTGTATGAAAGGATGACTCAATCACATTCCTGATGTTGCGGGCTCAACTTCTCAATGAAATGGGTCTGTGATGGCTCAAAGAGTGAGAAAGAACAAGAAAGAAAATATACCGCATTCCTTGTAGCTGTAGCTCATATCCAGCACTTCAGCAGCAGGCACATGCCTGTCTGTGCACGGCACCAAAGACTGTGTTCAAGAAGGACTTATATCGTGCCCAGAAGAGCTAACCTAGACAGTCCAGATGACTTTGGCAGTCAATGGATCAGGCCTTGAATAGGAAGAGATATCACTTGTGTCTCCTAAGATGAACATTTGGTTTGAACGTAGCCACAGAGAAAGCAGGGGGTGGCTCTCTGCCTGCAGCCCACTCCTCTCCTGTGTTACCCATGGTGGCCTGGGGAAGCCGCTGAGAAGAGAGCTGAAGGCTTGGTTCTACCTGTTCCCCAAGTGCTTCATGACTGCCATGACAGCACACGTTACACAGCCTTCAGAGCTATTAGGGGGGACATCCTGCCTGGGAAAAGCCAGTCCTTACAGGGATTTCTGCTGACTCACAAGGCCTCCTGCACCCTAAACAGTGCCCTGGAGTTTACAGGTTTACAGCTCAGCACTGTGGAAAGGAGGCAAGCAGCTTTTCCCATAACTTAGAAAAGGCCTGGGGGTATAAGTATACACCCCTCCCTCCATTGCTAAGTGAAAGCAGCCCCAGCTCCATCCCAGTAAGACAGTGAGGCAGAGGAGGGCTGTGACTCAGGCTTGGAGAGGGTTAAGAACTGACCTACGGCCGCTACTGGCTGTGCTTTGCTCTCGCAGCTGAGGGAATGCAGTCAGCAAAGAGATTTTTAAACTTCATTTTCTCTGTCTACAGGTGCCTGTCTTCCAGTATTAGTCTAGGGAACTGCACACCAATTACCTCATATATTCACTGAAAGTGCAGTACAATACAACTTATTGTTATATACTGTCCTTGATAGAAAGCCCCATGAAATGCTTGACAGTACTATTGGGTCCATAAAAGCGCGCGTGGTCATGAATACATGTGAGGGTTCAGTCCCTTGCTCTTGATTCCTGTTCTCTGCTGGAAACCACTCAGTTACAATTCTCTCAATTTCAACACTGAGAGGAGGTGGAGGAAGGGAATATCACAGCTCTGTGTCACTGTCTGCAAGTATATGAGGACACAGGAGGGCCATCCTGCTAGACATGAGATAGATGGACCCCAAGGGACATACACAGACATGCAAATACAGAGGCTGACCCACAGCTGACCACTGGTGACTGGCCTGACTCGCGGCACCATTAGGGCTACCAAAATGAGGAGCTGTGTGCTTGTTGCTGCAGCAGAAGGGACAGGATTTTCCATGGCAGTGCTTTGGCTTAGCCACACATAGCCTACACAAGCAGCTCAATTTAATCTTTGCAGCAGTTGGAAAATGAAAAACATAATGTCATACCATGAATCACCTGTTTTCTCCAGCACTGGGCCCACAAAAAAAAAAGGGATTTTGCTTTCCAAAGCTCAAATTATTTGTAACCATTTGAGTAAACCCATTTCTAAAAGCCACAATAAAATGTCAGTGTTGTAGTTCTATCACAAGGCAGCTGGGGTTGGATTCAAACAGCCAACTGTGAAGCTGAAGACAAACTTATGTGCCTAATGCAGCATCTATGCTCAAAAAATCTGAGAGAGATTCACGGTGTGCCTGACTTTCAGGGCTGCTGGTTTTAGAGTCTCTGTACAGTCATTGGAGAGGGACAGGTGTGAAAAATAACAGGCCATCAGAGGATCCTGGCGTGCACAGAGGACTGCTCCTCAGCACAGACGAAGCAACCCACCAAGGAGAAAACACTTCACTGCCAGGGACCCATCTGTGCCAGGGGACACCTGTGGCCAGTAGGAGAAGTCAGGACAAGGCAGGGGAACATGTTGCCCTTTCCCACCTGGTGACCAGCTCCTCTACCTCATTCTAGACATAAATTCTAAAGGGATTCAGCCGGTGATGTCTTGTGACTTCTGAGGGGCAGCTTCCACTCTTGGTCTTTCAGAAATCATTCAAGGCCCAAGGAAGGTCAGCCAAAGCAATTCTTTCTGTTGCAGTTAGTATGGCTGTAATAGCACTTGTGCTGTGGCTCAGGCCCAGGGATTTTCTTTAGGTTTGTAGGAATATTTTGCAGAATTAGACAGGTGAATATTTTTTAAAAAATAACTAAAGATTTTAATTTCTTCTTAATAGCCTGTTCTCCCTTACAACCCTTGAATTTTCTTTGCAATAACCAAGGCACAGACAAAACCACTTAATTAGGCCTGATTTTTGTTAAAGCTCTTTAGAAATTCAAAAAGGAAAGAAAGAAAAGACAAGAAAGCCAGAACCTCAAAAATTTGCCCATAACTATACCTCACACATTATTATCCACACAAAAAAGGCAGTTGTCTCTCCAATGTTTGAACAAGCCGTTATTAATGAACTATATTGCAGATCACTGACAAATCTACAGAAGAATGATCCAGTGTCATTTAGAAAGAAATAATCATTCTCTTTGTTATGTGATGACCTGCCTAGCCCTGGGAGTCCCTGGTGCTAGGAAATGTTGAAAGAGAGAACTTGTCTTGAGGATCTTATAAAACCTGAACCCTGCAAAGCATTAGCTGTGCTTCAGTGACTGAGAGGTGCAGAAAGGATGGGTTCACAGAAACCAGAGTTAAATTTTGATGTATTAGCAGTTCCAGGGGAAATAAAAATGGGGGGAAACTATTTTCAGGCTGATTTCAGATATTAAATATTGGTGAACTGAAGAGTGGAAGAAATTTTCATTTGGGTTGTTCAAAAATAAAAATGTCATGCCTACAACTGAAATAAAAATGTTTCATTAGGAAAAAAAAGACTAAACAGAGATAATTTGAGTTTCAGAGATGTTTGGGGTTTTTTTAAACACACCTAGTAAAATGAAGATTTATTTGAAAATTATCTTGCTGATACGAGATCAGGTCAAGTAATGCTCACTTGGGGATATGTGTGATTACCATCTAGGGTTGATATGTCTGCAGCTGAAAGGATGGGAGACTAAGCATTACACTGTGCTCCTGGACAGCCCTGCTTCTGCTGTACCCATCCAGCCTGGTCCTGCCCAGGCCCTGCCCAGTGCCATCAGTGTTGTTTGAGTGCCTTGGGAATGGTTTGCTGGGAGATGGAACTCTCACTTGTTTCTCTGGCTGCTGAGATTTGATTCAGCAGTTCTCAGCTGACTGATCCCCTTAACTTCAGCATGTAAAAAAACAAGGTTAGACTCCAATACCTACACAGTGCCCTTTAATTTCACTCACCTGGTCCTGATATTTGGAAAATTAGTATTACCCAGGCAGAAGAGTGGCTGCAGTGGGTTGGATATATATAATCAGCATCCTGTCTTATTTTAATTGTCTTACTTACTGTCATGTTTTAATTCTGATAATATTTCTGTTTTGAATCAGCTCATTCCAGGCATCTATTCAAAGGTTGGAGAATACATCCAGAATGAAAATAGGAAAAAGAATGAGCATAATGTGTTGGCTTTTCACTTCCTCTTGCTTCTTTCCCTACCAAATTAACAGCAAAGACCTTTTAAAGCACCTCAGGTAGGCATCTTTCTTATCAAAACTGTCCTGCTGGTGAGAATCAGGCTCTGACCACAGTTGCATTGAGGTGACTCTCAGTGCTGGATCGATAGCTGGCAGGGCTCCCTGGCAAAGGAGCTGACAGCAGCGTTGCAACCTGCTGCCTGGAGCACTCAGCATCCTCATTCTCTGCTGCATGCAACCATGGGAAGCTCCAAGAGAAGGGAACATGGGGCACAGCACAGTGAATTCCTCTCTTCCTCCATCCCTGGCCTGCTTTATTTATATGTGCTGAGATTCAACAGGCATTTCAAGATGTCGGGGAGATGGAAAGAAAAAGGAAGGAGAGAGCATTATATGCTGCCTGTCTCTATTTTATAATGTATTTATGTGAGAATGGGAGGGGGGAGGGGGAGGCTGGGGCATCAATTTGTATGTGGTTTGAAATACTTTTTTTTTCATAAACAGAACGGCTTCAGAAGGAGAATGCTAAGCAGAACAGAGAAATGACACACCATTTATCCAGGTTTTGTTAAGTAATGAGCTAGATTCCTCAGTGATCAATCTCTCCCCTTCAATTAACAGCAATAAATTCCTCATAAAATATTCTAAACAATGCTGGACTTTCTTTTTGCTTTACATTATTTATGCAGCATGTTTTGTTATTCTTGCCCTTAAAGCAACTTAATATATTATGTCTTGTTTCTCAGCCACAAAAACAACTTGCCACTGCAGAATGATCTCAGCAGTATGTTATCTCTGCCCGTCTGATCCCTGCGTGTAATGCACACACACACACTGCCCCTTAGAGGTGACATCCAGTCATGGCCACAGGGAAAAAAATCACAACTATTGGGATATGTTTTGATTGCAATGTGTTTATGCAATTTTGTCCAGCTGGCTGGCTTACCAGAAAGAGAGTCTGATATTTTTTATTTAGAACAAATGTCCATATTTTGATCTCAGATAAGTCGTGCAAATCTGGCATAAATCCTTTGATTTCAATACTGATGTTTGCAATGGACATATCTGATGTCAGGTTCCCAACCTCAGCTCCTTTTCCTCAACACTCTGTCACGTAAAGATAAAGAATCGCAACTGCAGCCAGCGTGCCTTCCCAGATGCTGCTGGATGCAGCCACGCTTGGAATACGAGAAAGCCTATAGCGACCAGGGGCAAACTGCCGTGTTGCCACCCCCCTTAACAAATGAGTATGGAAATGATGAGAAAGGAAAGAGCAGGCTAAGGTTATTACTTCATCAGCTGTTACAATAGCCACCAACCCTATTACTGTTCTGCTCTCTGCTTTCTTGCTCACTGGGGACACTGTCTCAGCAAGCCAATAGGTATCCTCATGGAGAGCATGACTGTGACAGCCCAGCCAGGCTTCAGCCACCTCAAGGGACACTCTTTTGCGACAAGTGCTTCTCTGTCTCCTGCCCTGATGGAATAATAAAGAAAATCTGTCTCTTTCTTTTCATCAGCAGCTGCCTCTGCCCTCCTGAGCCAGGCAGGGTAGCACACAGACAAGGGAGGAAGGAAGAGCAGCAAATGCTTTCTTGTGTCCATCTGCCTGATCTGACAGTAATTTCTCTAGTCAGGACTTTACATTAAGCACACTGATATGTATGTGTCTCCCGTGCAGGGCTGGAGGTGGGGAATAAGCAATAAGATGTGTGGGACACAAAGCCATCATGTAAGCATGCTGGCAAATGAGGCATTTAATTTAAAATGAACAGAACTAGGAGCTCCAGGCTTGCAAGAATTGCAAGCCACTGCCCCAGCAAGAGCTAGCACAGCATCAAGTCAGGGATGGACTTCACATTGAAATCTGAGTCTGCCTTTTCCCTCCTTGGCCAGGAAAAAGCAGGCACAGGGCAGAGGGCTGGAGCCACTCTTCACTGCAAAGAATGACTTATGCATTACCCCCATTTGGCCCTTATTTTGACTCTTGATAACTCCAAATGTTAGATGAAGCACCAATGCTTGCATGTTTTGTGACTTTTGTCTATACTCTGAGCAAACTGATTGGCCTCTAAGGCAGCAGATCTTCAGAGTAAGATGACCATTTCACTGAGCTAAGGACTTTGAGCAGGAAGTGGTGTGAACTGAGATGGGGAGAATCTCCAGTGTCAGAGAGTGATCCATCATTAAATCATGATCCAAGAGCTGGAGAAAAAACATGTCTGAAGGAAGGACAGGTCTGCTGAGAGATGGGAGAGACTCTATGAACCAACTAGGAACAAAGAAGACCTGGCTCAATCTCTGCACAGGAAGCCAGGAGGTGGGTGTGTAGGAAACAGGGGTGCAGTTTGTCCAGCTACAGCTGTCCATACTGGGACACTGGGGCCACTCTGAAATGGAAAAGTATGACCCCATCAGGCGAGATACAGGCTCATGGTGATACAAAGTCAATGTCCTTGTTCTACAAATTAAAATAGTGATCATTTTGCAAACTATTACTAGAATTTCTCAGTCTGACTTCTGTTGGGAGGAAGTGAGACTCATTAATTCTCATCTGACATTCCCTTTTATCTGATGACTGGAGTCAACCTACAAGGGCAACACCCATCCAGACATTGACAAAACAGGAGGTGTGTGTGTGTGTTTGTATGGGAAGAGCGAGTTATAAAAATGTTATTTCCCTTGGGGACAAACTTGCTACATGAAATTTGAATGAGTAATTAGGTTCTTGGAGACTGTCCCTCTACATAAAACTAACCCAGCAATGCTAGAGATAAAGGTCAAAAAGAGAAGTCCTCTCCACAGGTGCTCTTCTTCCCTGGTGGGGGATGATCATGTCCATCATGCCTGGAGCTGGATCAAACTGCAGACCAGTGTGAATGAAGATGTCCAGAGCCTGGAGGTCAGCAAACCAGCTGGCGCCAAAATACTCTGCACTTGTAACAAAAGCCTCTACCACATCAACCCTTATCCCATCACTCTCTTTGCTTTTTCTATTCTCCTCCCTTTAAATGTGTCCTTCTTCCTCCAGAGATTCACTGTGGAAGAAACCTTGTTCCCACACAATCATCTTCATCAGAGTCCTAAGATTTCTGAGGGAGGTAGGCAAACTGTTGCCATGCCCAGCAGTCAACAGACTTCCACACTGACCTTGACCAGTTCTTTGTCAGGCCTGAACTGAGGCAGGAATGTTTCTTGGGCTGCTTTTTCTGAGTGCCAAGGATATAAGGAATTTGCAGAAAAGGGAGAGCCCATCTTTCCCCTTAGGCAGCATCTTCATGTCCTTTCTAGAAGGTAGTGCAGTAGTATATTCACGGTGGGCTTACCTGAGAGTGAAGATCTGCCAAGCACTGTGCAGGGACAGAAAGAACTGAGTCACTGACCCAAGGCTCTGCTTGCACAAACACCACACAAAACCCTTCACTAAATATATCAAGCCATTTTAGAATTACAAAATTGTCTTCTGGTACACATTTTAAGGACACAGAATGTACTAATACACCAGCTACCATCCAAACTCTCTCCACCACAACAGCAGCTGAAAAATTTTTATTGTGGCTTTCAAAGATGTGATTGGATACAAACAACCCTCAAAGCTCCCTGTGAGGCTGTGCTGGCCACACTCTGCTCCCTAGCCTTCCTCCTCCTCCTCCTCTGGAGAACAATGGGCCTTTTCAGCACCAGGAGGAGCAAGCACTAGCAAAACACAATGGACTTTTTTATCCTAGCTTCAAGGCATTTGTGGTTGAAGGCATTTGTGGTTGGAAAAAGAAATGCATTCATCTTGTAAAAGCAAGGAATATCTATGTTAGAATTGGGCTTTGCCCAGAATTCTGTATTTGATCTCCAGGAAATAGATCTGAACATGGATCACATTCAAAACATTTTAGCTTACTCCTCTCTCTTTGTTTCAGATGGTCTTGAGAGCTTGTTTTTATTTATCTACATGCTAATTGTAGCAGTGATATAACCTGCAACTTCATTAATGTCATCCCTAGTTGGGGAACCTAGTCATGTCATCAGGAAGACAAGTGGAAGCACAGGCTTGTTTATTGCTTGTGAACAAACTCATTTTTAATCTTTGAGGTCCATTTAGCCAGGAAAGAGTTAACACCCATACCTCTCAGTGAACAAATTGGCTCATCCCGTAAAAAAAAAAAATATCCCAGAAAATTGGATGTCAGTAGATTATCCTTCTCCAGATCCATGGATTAGTGTGCTTGGAGAGGGTATCCAAGTGGAAAAGAATGTAATATCGCGGTGTGTGCAGGGAGAGCCTTCACCTCTACTCCAGCTCAATTACACATTTCTCTTATCATAGACATCACATGATGCCTACCCTCATGCCTTTCTTCACTTAAGCCTATTATTGCATTTTTATAAATACTGGAAAGCCTCTTGAAATTGTGAAGTTTCTTGCCACAGTGGATCATATGCTGGCCAAACCATTTTGTTTCCTCATTTCTTCCCCCTCTGCTCTTCCACATCACTTCCTTATTTGATTAGTTCCCTATATTAAGTGATTAAGACATTGCAGCATCCATCCTCTCTTTAACTTCTCCATGACATACAAATAGAAAGGTTTCTACCTACAGCTTAAAGCTTAAGAGTAAACTCTTCAGATTCTCTTATGACAGCCTAGAAAAAGTGTGACAGGCTCAAATACCTGAGGAGACAAAGAAATTACTCAGGACTTTCCGTAGGCTATGGGAAAGTTTGGAGTGCAGAGAGAAAACTGGACTAGCATAGCTGGTGCCATTTGTGCCTCAAATATGTGATGCTTCCCCACAGATTAAATGGTGCAAACAAAGCCAGGGGTGGCTGAATGAAAATGTCTGCAGTGCCAGCACTTCAAGTTATTGCCAATCTTGTGGCAGTGTGACATTTTCTCTCAGAGCCCTGGCCTCAGGATCCAAGGGCTTGTCTGACATTCTCTGCTTGCTCTTTCTGCTGTGGGCTTTTTTAATTTTCCCTTGCTTGCTTGTCTTTCCCCCTCATTTATGTGTCATAGTTATGGAATAAAGCTTGAAAACAAGAATCAGACAGATCTAGTTGGAAAAATAGAGGCTGATTAACATTAGGAAGAAGATCTCCAGCAGATCCTCCAGCAGGTGACCCTTCCCCTCTTCTCAGTACTGGTGATACCACATCTGTGTCCAGTTCTAGGTTCCCCAGTACAGAGGGACAGGGACACAGTGAAGCGAGTCCAGAAGAAGGACAAAAAGATGGCAGAGGGATCAGAGCACTTGCCATATGAGTAGTGGCTGAGATAGTTGTGATTATTTAGCCTGGAGAAGAGAAGGGTCAGAGGGACCTTAAAGTGTGTCTAAACTCGTGCAGTGGACAGGGAGTCAGGAACACAGATCCTAATTCTTCCCAGTGGTGCCCAGTGGCCGGACAAGAGGCAGTGGACACAAACTAAAATACAGGAAATGTCATTTAATTTTTTTTTTTGTGTGTGTGTGTGTGTGTGTGAGGGTGACTGAGCATTTGCACAGGCTGCCCAGAGAGGCTGTGGAGTCTCCATCCTTAGAGAGTCTCAAAAACCTGACTCAATACAGCCCAGAGCAACCTGCTCCAGCTCACCCTGCCTTCAGCAAGGGGTGAGACTGGGCAATCTCCAGAGATACCTCCCAACCTTAGCCCTTCTGCAATGATGTGATTCTCTAACAGAATACTAGAGTTATGATCTAAAATGTTAATTTGTAGCTTTAAAGCTATTTAAAATTCTGAGAAGGAATCCAAATAGTCCTTTTTCAGAACCTCTGTTGGCAATATTATGTTTTCCTTGACCTTCAACCCTCCCCCTTAAGTAGGCACAAGCTCTGGGACCAGGCCTGGCCATACACTGAGCAGTGTGTTAGACAGTCACCTGAACAGGCTTCTTATGGGCAAGATGTGAACACTAACTAAGCAAAGTTGAAAGTTCAACATTGCAATATGCAGTGCATGGGAAGTTTTCAGGGTAAGTTTTGTATATTTGCTCATTTATACCACCACAAGTGAAACTGAATCTAGAGGTGGAAAAGTGTGAAGATACTAAGAGTTCTAGATGCGAATTTGTTTGAACCTTGTTTCAGAGATTTGCAGGAGAATTTTCATGACATAATGGATTTTTAAAAGTTTTA